>VYZV01023246.1:0-10000 GCA_013401275.1 Pandion haliaetus | reverse complement strand
TAAAATATTGTATATGGAGTTCTGGATTCCAAAAATAAAATGTATAAGAAGTTTCATATTCTTGCTATGAAACATCAACTGAAAACCACGGATGTTTATAAGGAAACCAAATTGCATTGTATCTGTACCGATACAGTTCTGTTAGTGGAGAATTCAGCAACTTTAGAAGTTCAACGTGCAAAATTCAATTACATTTTGAAGAAAATTCCAGTTTAAAAAGTTATATGTAATTTCATATATGACAGGCCAATAATCTAAAGACCAATCTAAAACAAAGCTGTACAAAGTTTGCTTCAAATCTCCCTGTACCCCCCAAAAAAGGCACTAAGTGGTTTAAGTGTGCAAATGGCTTCTTAGAAGAAACAGTGTACAGAGCCTGTTTCATCAGCTCTGCATTCTTTAGTGATTTCCTAGAGAGTATTGCTATTAAATGCTACCTACAGTAGGACTTTCTAAAGAACAGAAGACAGTCAGTCCACAGAATCACAGATATCTTTCACTTTCTGATTGAAGTCTTCAGGTTGATCAGCATACACATAATGACCTGCACCAAGGATAGCCTAGAGGATAAAGATGAACAGAAAAGAAACAGGTCAAAATCACAAGAATGTAGTAAGCAAATAAATAAATACTGGGATATGTGAAGAACCTGACTTTTACACATTACCTACTTGATATGCTATTACTTGAAAAGACAAATCTCAAAACTGAACTGATCTCTTGCACCCAGCCCGTGTTAACGCAGTTAGCACAACTGCTGCCAGGAGGTGGTATCATACAGCCTAAAAAGGACTGTAAACATAAGGAAAAACAAAAAGCTGTTTCAGCTGTTGAAGGAACTTTGCTACACAGGAAAAGAGGGTAAAACTATTGCTTATTCAACTGCACACCTTGTTGAAAAAAACCCATTCAAGCAGACACAAGTCACTGCAAAACAAACTTAGCAGAACGTGCTTGACATATCAAACTTCTGATTCATCTTCATCCCCTTCATTCGCCACTCAAATAGTTCTGCCAGGTTGCTCTTTAGTTCCGTAAGTGTTTGCGTTAGAGAGAGCATCAAATCATTTGAATTCCCTTATTATTAAAATGATATGGAAGAGACTAAAGAAGGTACTAGGATAAATGATTAAGAACTCAGAAGCTTAAATTGCTGGGGATTTTCTAGACTTGTGGAAGCAGATTTCAACCCTCCGAATTAATGACTACTATGTTAAGCAGGGACAAGTAAAATCCAAATGATGCAATATGGGGAGGAAAACCCCAGTCTGTGACCTGCATTATTTCACAGCAACTATGTAACAAAATTAAGGGCTTAAGTAACCACACATGGGGTGGTTACCCTATTTCTATAATTTATCATTCTCTGCCAAAACTGGTACAAAGCAAGCCATCAGCATAGTGTACTGCAAAAGTACTTGACCTATTTTCTTTCCATTTTACAATCAGTCTGAGACTAATTTGTATTTAAATCTATTTTTCCCCTCCCTCCATTAAAACACTGCCTCTCAAGTCTCTAATTGAAACCCATAAAACATATAGCTATATTATTGTGTTAACCCCCCCCACAAACTCAAAGTAAAAATCAATTAGAAATAAACACACATAACAAAACCCCAGAACCTCTGTACATTTTACCAAGGATGGCACTGCCAGTCCATGTCTCAGCCTCAGCCTCATGAGAACTCTTTCCCTCCTATGTTTTTTTGAAAGTCCCTATAGTTTCTACCACTCCAATTTACCTTTCAGAATCTGTATTTGGCTTGACAAAATTTTAACCTGGAATAGAGTTCTCCACAGTCTCTTCTAAAAGCCATTGACCAAACTGGAAAAATCTGCCTGAATGGAATATGCCTACCCTACTAATATATTGTACGCTTCTTAACAGTGACTTTTTGTTACAACTTACTCTCTGGTTAAGCAGTTAAGTGACACTTTCAGTCTGGATGTCAACATTTATGAAATGTATTTTTGCTCTTTAACACATGTAAACAGTTCAAGAACAATGTCTTTTCTCTGAGTTCCAGCTCTGATGTCAGCTATATCAAATTATAAAATTTTATTTGAATGACTTGTAGTATACTATCAACATCACATATTGTACACTTCTGTCCAGATAGATCTAGAGATCAGTAAGAAGACAGCTGGTGTATTCAACCATTTTACCACCTCATAGCATTGTAACATATATACGTATTCAATTATCACGGCTGGCTGATGTGACAATGCGTGAAGAATACTTTTAAATTAATTTGTTTTTATAGAAATCAACAAAAAATGCAGTGCACATTCACATCGAGTTGCAAGTACGCACATGTTAAATGATAATGCCATCACTCTAAACAAGAAGGCATTGGCTAGGAAGACAACACTAAGTATTTTTTTAATGACTTAAAGACGCTTACAAGAACCTAAGCACCAGGTGCAAACCACTCTCTTATCAGAGAAACAAAAGCATTACACAGACAGGTTAGGACAGTCTGAGAGCCTCCTCGCTATGTCATACATATATGCGGATATTAGGACTGCTGTGGTTTAAAACGCAGACAAAACCCCAGATACTTACCAGTGACCACAAAACCGACTTCTGCTAGCACATTGTAGAGTGAAGTATTTCGTAAAGCGGAAGAATGACCTTGCTCAAAGATCTAATTGAGCTTCTAGTGCTAAAGTAAGTTTCCTTAGTCTGGGAACTCAATACTCTTTTGTCTAGGTTATCTCTGATATAACACTTGTTTTCTCTCTCTCTGTTACAGAAATCAGAAGTTATTACGCCAGGCTTTAAATCAAAGGGCCAGCATTCCACCGTTAGTATAAAAAATAGATACAATTTAAACAAATCCACACAATAAACAAACAACT
Organism: Pandion haliaetus; assembly: GCA_013401275.1. NCBI lineage: Eukaryota > Metazoa > Chordata > Aves > Accipitriformes > Pandionidae > Pandion > Pandion haliaetus. The sequence goes on along the minus strand of VYZV01023246.1, from coordinate 7,138 downwards.
GCTTTAAAAGTTAACTTACTATTGTCTTCACATATGAATTTGGTCTCAGAGACTGGATAGTGCTGCCAGAATTGCCATCTATACATGAACGTGCTCCATAGACCACAGTGATAGGAATGTCTTGATCCATTTGAGGAATCCGTTGCAGCATCGGCCTTTTTGCCCATCCGTAAGGAATAGTCATGTTCTTGAAAGCTGTTTCACCACTTCAAGTCATTCAAAAGGGTAAAAACAATTAAATTTTCACTGGATCTGCCTTTTCTCTAAATTGGAGTATCTGTGCCTTTTGGTAACACAGATTGCAATAGTACATGAAGCTGGATTTTTTACTATTAAGAAATCTAAGTTTTCAAGGTTTGCATGTAATTTTCAACAGAACCTATGTTTTTACAGTACTGAGTGATAACACTTTGTCGTGGTTTCAGCTGGGATAGAATTAATTTTCTTTCTAGTAGCTGGTATAGTGTTATGTTTTGGATCTAGTATGAGAAGAATGTTGATAACACACTGATATTTTCAGTTGTTGCTAAGTGGTGTTTAGACCAAGTCAAGGATTTTTCAGGTTCTCGTGCCTGGCCAGCAAGAAGGCTGGAGGGGCACAAGAAGTTGGGAGGGGACACAGCCAGGACAGCTGACCCAAACTGCCCAAAGGAATATTCCATACATGTGATGTCATGCCCAGTATATAAACTGGGGGGAGTTGGCCAGGGCACGGCAGATTGCTGCTCGGGAACTAACTGGGCATTGTTCAGGAAGTGGTGAGCAATTGCATTGTGCATCACTTGTTTCGTATATTCCAATGCTTTTATTTTTATTATTGTAATTTTATTATATTATTATCATCATTATTATTATTTTCTTCCTTTCTGTCCTATTAAACTGTCTTTATCTCAACCCACGAGTTTTACTTTTTTTTTTCTCCCAATTCTCTCCCCCATCTCACTGGGTGGGGGAAGTGAGCAAGCAGCTGCGTGGTGCTTAGTTGCTGGCTGGGGTTAAACCATGACACACTTAAAAGAATGAAATGCTTTCCTTTTAAAGTTTTTTAAGACATTTGTTCCAAATTAAACCACCGTAGCAAATTTTTTATTAAAAATTAGTGCCCAAACTCTCTCAGAATCAACACACCGGTAGTTTAGAAGAAATACTGAATTAGGATAGCTTTTACATTTTTCAGTTTCTGGAATTCAGAAAAAGTGCAATGCTATTTTTTTCTTCAATTAATACAGTAAATGTTACAATTTAAAAAAAAAAAAAGCACACATACTGTTGCCACGGCCATTGGAGAGAGTAGCAGGCACTCAGTAAATGAAAGACAGAATTCAAAACATACACTGGGAAACTCATACTCACCTGGGTGACTGTACATTGCAGTGATAGATATATTCAGCCACAGTGTTATCATCAAACATCGATGAATATTTTCGTTTGAAATCTGGTCTTAAACGTTGAACAAGGCTTAATCCTGTTCAAACAGAAAACACTATTATAGGAGGAGTTAATATGGACAACTTTATCAGATGGCCCAACACTTTATTACAAACCTTCAAGCACGTTCCCTTGAAACTCATGGCTAAGCTTGATGCCTTCTAAACCCAATGTCTTGTTTCACCACTTGCATGTCTTAGGAAAACATGATGGCATTACACCAAGCAGGAATGAAACATAAATATTCTAAAGGATTTTATGCTGCACCAGAAGAGGGGCAATTTAATCCCTGCTGAATACATAGGGGGAATGTTTGAGAAGGGCCACTGCAGCAATAGAAGAAGCATGCAAAGAGGACCAACAAAAGGGCTAAGCAGAGTACCTTTTTGCTACCAGTTTAGTCTCACATTATACCAACACTGTCTTTCTCCTTGCTGTGGCAGCACTGGGTGGGCCAAAAGCACCCCACCTTTCAGAACCAGAAGACACTGTTGAGAAAGCTGGGCTGGTTTATTTCCTTAGATGTAAGCCTGTGCTCTCCTTTTACAGAACAGTCATCTTCTCAAGCTAGTTCATCTACCTAGTGTTTAGTTGAAAGAATAGAAGTCTATGCTGAAAAACAGGTGGAGAAATCTTGACATTAGTACAAGACACAAGAACTGCTATAAATTAAGAGATTTAACCTAGGAAAGCTGTTGTCCCCATGCTCTCTTTAACAGCCAAAGTAGAGAAGCTGATCCCCTCACGGGCCAGTTCAGGCTATCTAAAGTTAAGCTCCTATTCTGAATCACTTCTGTAAGGAAGAAGCCTCTTCTAGTTGACGAGATGGATCTTTGGGATAAGAGCCTCACCAAAGGCTAATCTTAGTCTAAGAATATTATTCATCCCTGAAGAGATAGGCTCGCAGTTTACCAACTGAAAATAGAATCATATCATAGAATCATAGAACGGTTTAGGTTGGAAGGGACCTTAAAGATCGCCTAGGTCCAACCCCCCTGCCATGGGCAGGGACACCTTCCACTAGACCACATTGCTCAAAGCCCCATCCAACCTGGCCTTGAACACTTCCAGGGATGGGGCATCCACAACCTCTCTGGGAAACCTGTTCCAGTGCCTCACCACGCTAATTGTGAAGAACTTCTTCCTTACACCTAATCTAAGTCTACCCTCTTAGAGTTTACCCATTACCCCTTGTCCTATCACTACCTGCCCGTGTAAAAAGTATCTCTCCAGCTTTCTTGCAGGCCCCCTTTAGGTACGGGAAGGCTACTTCTCCAGGCTGAACACCACCAACTCTTTCAACCTCTCTTCATAGGAGAAGTGCTCCAGCCCTCTGGTCAGCTTCATGGCCCTTCTCTGGACTCACTCCAACAGGTCCATGCCCTTGTTATGCTGGGGGCTGAAGAGGCGAAGGCAGTACTCCAGGTGGGGTCTCACGAGAGGCAAGTAGAGGGGAAAAATCACCTCCCTTGACCTGCTAGCCACACTTCTTTTGATGCAGCCCAGGATACAGTTAGTTTTCTGGGCTGCAAATGCACATTGCTGCGTCATGTTGAGCTTCTCATCAACCAACACACCCAAGTGCTTCTCCTCAGCGCTGCTCTCAATCCATTCTCTGCCCAGCCTGTACCTGTGTTTGGGATTGCCCCAACCCATGTGCAGGACCTTGCACTTGGCCTTGTTCAACTTCATGAGATTTGCACAGGCCCACCTCTGAAGCCTGTCAAGGTCCCTCTGGATGGCATCCCTTCCCTCCAGCCTGTCGACCGTACCACACAGCTTGGTGTTGTTGGCAAACTGGCTGAGGGTGCACTCAGTCCCACCGTCCATGTCGCTGACAAAGAAGTTAAACAGCAACAGTCCCAATACCGACCCCTGAGGAACACCACTCTTCACTGGTCTCCACTTGGACATCGAGCCGTTAACTGCAACCCTCTGAGTGCGACCATTCAGCCGATTCCTTATCCACTGAGTTGTCCACCCATCAACTCCATGTCTCTCCAATTTGGAGACAAGGATGTTGTGCGGGACAGTGTCAAGTGCTTTGCATAACTCCAGGTGGATGACATCCATTGCTCTCCCTTATCCACCAATGCTGTAACCCCGTTGTAGAAGGCCACCACATTTGTCAGGCACAATTCGCCCTTAAGTGAAGCCATGTTGGCTGTCACCAATCACCTCCTTATTTTCCATGTGCCCTAGCAGAGTTTCCATGAGGATCTGCTCCATGATCTTGCTGGGCACAGAGGTGAGACTGACTGGCTTGCAGTTCCCCCGTCTTCTTTTTCCCTTGTGGTGGGTTGACCGTGGCTGGACACCAGGTGCCCACAAAAGCCATCCTATCATTTCCCCCCTCAGATGGACAGGGGAGAGAAAATATAACACAGGACTCGTAGGTCAAGATAAGAACAGGGAGAGATCACTTAACCAATTACCGTCACGGGCAAACCAGACTCGACTTGGGGAAAATTAACTTAATTTATTGCCAGTCAACCAGAGTAGGGCAATGAGAAATAAAACCAAATCTCAAACACCTTTCCTCCACCCCTCCCTTCTTCCCGGGCACAGCTTCACTCCCAGATTCTCTACCTACACCCCGCAGTGGCACAGGGGGACAGGGAATGGGGGTTATCATCAGTTCACCACACATTGTCTCTGCTGCTTCATCCTCTTCAGGGGCAGGACTCATCCCACTCTTCCCCTGCTCCAATGTGGGGTCCCTCCCACAGGAGACAGTCCTCCACAAACTTCTCCAACGTGGGTCCTTCCCACGGGCTGCAGTTCTTCACAAACTGCTCCAGCATGGGTCCCTTCCATGGTGTGCAGTCCTTCAGGACCACACTGCTCCAGCATGGGTCCCCCGTGGGGTCACNCCTGCTCCAGCGTGGGGCCCTCCACGGGCTGCAGGTGGATATCTGCTCCACCGTGGACCTCCATGGACTGCAGGGGGACAGCCTGCCTCACCACAGTCTTCCCCACGGGCTGCAGGGGAATCTCTGCTCCGGCGCCTGGATCACCTCCTCCCCCTCCTTCTTCACTGACCTTGGTGTCTGCAGGGTTGTTTCTCTTACATATGCTCACTCCTCTCTCCAGCTGCCATTTCTGTGCCCGCTGCAACTTTTTTCCCTTCCTAAATACGTTATAATAGAGGCGCTACCACTGTCGCTGATTGGCTTGGCCTTGGCTGGTATTGGCTCTGTCAGACATAGGGTAAGCTTCTAGCAGCTTCTCACAGAAGCCATCCCAGTACCCACCCCACCCCTAGCTACCAAAACCTTGCCACACAAACCCAATACATCCCTTTTTAAAAACTGGGGTTGTTTCCCCTTTTGCAGTCAGTGGGAACTTCATACTATTGTTGATCTGTGCAATTATGATGATGTCACTTCTTCCCACCTGCCCCTGGCCAAAGACCTGGTGCTATTTATGTAGACTTTGTCACAGTGATCTATGCTTTTGTAACCTTGAGATTTGACTATTGCAACATGCCTTTATGTATGCTTGAAATCAATTTATAAAACTAAAACAGTGCAAGAGAAAATAATTCCCTTGTGAAACAGTGATTTAAGTCCTGAAGTGATGAAGATTTTGTGAACGTTCTGCAGTTTGCTCTGCTGCTTGTATTTTCTCTATAGAGAGTTCAATTGCCAGACTTATGTCTTCCTCTGTCTGCCTGTTTGGGGTTTTTTTGAACACAAACAATACAGTTGACTTGGAATACCTGGAGTACCTGGAAGAAAGAGACTAATTCTGTGTCTTCCCCTGCCATCAGCACAGAGGCCACAGCATCTCCATTTCCAATAACTAGGGGACCGAAAGTTACTGAATTTTAGAATTCACTTTCCATTTTGATAAAATGTGGTTTGTCTGCGGGTCCAATCGCAAAACCATTCTCCTTCCCTGGGAATTTACAGGGCAGAATGAAACAAGGGGTCAAGGCACCTTGGAACAAATTTTAAGGAATGAAATCACACAGTTTCATTCTTGTAATGTTTATTAAAGACACTCTCAATTGTTTGGCTGGTGTTTTCCATAGTGTCTATGGAAATGCTAAACGAAATACTAACATTGAAGACTCTGAGTGCCACAAAAAGGGTGTGGTCACAGTGACATTACTGTTGTCCTGAGGAATTTTTAGGTGTTCAGCTTGAGGAATGGAATTCACAAATCCAATCTAAGCACCAAAACCCCTATATTGTGAGCCTCCTGGGTGACTGTTCCAGTTAAGTGAAGGAAAACATGCAAATTAACTAACTGGAAACGACTCAAAGAAAAACATCTCCCTAGATTCTGTCTCTCTCCCAGGTTTAAGTATCTGCCTGCAGGTCTGATTAAATATCCATGTGATACCGTCGTGCTATCCCAAAGAACCTGGCTCACATTTAAGTGCCTAACTCATACCTTTGAACAAGAGCAATTGGCTTTATAGTATAGACAGCTATGCCTGCCCAGCAGCTTAAGCATATGTGCACATAGAAGAAAACCTGGGTTTGGTTCAGTGCCTTCATCAGGTTGGGTTTGATGCCTACCTCACAGCACAGTGTCTAAACTTACCCTTCTCTAAGAACTACGCTTTACCTCTCAAGAATTGCACATTAAGTTGATGATGGAAAACTTTTTTAACATGTGGAGTGAGAAATGGATCAAAAATTTTGAAAAGCACTGCCCTCCACAGCAACCTATGAGTGAGGTTAGGTTGGGGATACCTTGCCAAGACAGGGTCTGTTTCTGCAGCATGGTTTTGACTGCACTTACTTGCTAAGGAAGACAACTTCAGCTTTGAACTCTTCCACATGGACTGATTAATGCATGCATTTGCTATTGAATAAAAGGCATTAGATCAGTGCTTATCACTCAATATGCTTCAGGTTGTTTTGTTAGCTGAATTAGCATTTTACCTAACCAAAAAGCACCTGTACAAAACATGTTGCTTGTCTGAAAAGCTAATTTTGTCACACTCCTGAAAACAATCAAATAGATCAGCATATTAAAATATGTATTCTACAATGAGATTTAGGAAACAGATGTGGTTTAAATGTAAACAAAGCCTAGAAATGTCACTAGTTTATCTTCAGACTGAATACTAAAAATGATGAAGAGGAGAGTTAATTGTAACTTGTGAGGGGCCTGAGGGATATCTTTTTCCAAGCCTCTCCAGCAGATACTCATATAGTACAGAGAGTAATAGAGAGATAACATCTTTCCCCTCTAGAAGGAATACAAATGATGACTTTAAGATTTGCTCACACCTTTCTCCCCACAGAAACTAAAACTGTAATATTTTTCGTCATCCCCACCTAGTCCTAGTATTAGGATATATAGAGTTTATCTAACATCTCATCAGTGCTGTTGAAGAAACGTAGAAATAGGAAGGATAGACCTGCCACTGTAACGCAAGACACCAGTGAGACCCACAAAATTTGCTAGCGTAATAAGAAAATGGCTAATGGAAAGAATCCAGTTTCAATTTAACTTTTCTAAACTTAGGCAAAAGCCAAATGATTTTATGAGAGACTGCCTTCAAATGTTAACCAAATTTGGAGATCCTGTTTGTCCATCAAACTGCAGTTGGAAGGGAAGCTAAATGGACTGTGACCAGAGGCAACCAGAAAAAAACCTCTTCACATTCATGTCTCTTTGTCAGGCCTCCCCAACAGATGTCCACATAATCTGACTCACTCTAACTGTAACCTACAATAACGTAACGTAG
>VYZV01023245.1:54884-66004 GCA_013401275.1 Pandion haliaetus | reverse complement strand
AGAGCAAAGGTAGTACAGCAAGGGATTAAGACTGATTTTTTTCAGCAGGGACATGTTTTATGCACGTATGTGTTCCAGAGCCTGAACAACCTATGCTAGCACCACATGAGAAATGCACTGGTTGCTTTTGTAGCATTACCCAGGATGGCTTCATTTGTTCTAAATATGCCTGCCATCCACCAACACAAATGCTTTCTAAAATAACTTTAACTGGACACTTACTTATATTCAAACTTGCTTTTGTGTAATTTAAAGCATTTGTTACGAGCTGCACATTTACCATGTCTTTACAGCAGAGTTGATGAAGATGTTACCCTGTTACAGGGAGGCTGAACAGCAGGAAGCATTTCCACAGTATGGATATCTAAGCAGGGACTTCACACTTCGGAGAATTCCAGCACGTTGTCCAAAGCCAGCATTTTAACTAAGACTTTTCTCCTTTTGCCCCCAGAAAATATTCACAGACCCTGGAAGCTTGTCCATGGCAACAATCAACAAACTCCGAGAGACTTGCAGAGAGAAGTTGCTTTCTCAGGGATAACTCACCAGATCTAACCCGGTGGTCAGATACTACAGCAATTGACACATTCCTCTATTTGCACGGACTAAAGCACACTTTAAGCTTTCCATGAGTTAACTGACACTTGACCAATTTTTCCTGCCTTTCAAGTAAGTGTTGTTAACACTCTGTACTGTTTGTCAGACTTGATAACAAACTGGTGGTTCTGTTGTTGTTTGTGTTTTGGTTTTTTAAAGGATTAAAGTGTTTTCAGAGTAGAAAGTATCAGTGTCAGGATACTCCTTTTAAAAAAAAAAAAGTCACCATCCTTGTCTTTTCAGGGCATTGTAATGTTAAAACAGGTGTATAAAATTACATATCCCTCCTACTGTATTAACTGTGCCACCGTTATCATTTGTACAAAATAAATTAATTTAATTTGTCAGAACCTGTTTCTTGGTATGAAGAGACTAAAATCTCTTACCTTGTTCCTGACTGCCATTAGTGGGCTAGAATACAAGCACCTTCCTTTTTCCTCACTGCCATCACTTAAAGAACTCAATAAATATGGCAAAGTGCACGGCAAGACAGCAATGAGGAAGGTGATCTTGATCTTCACGAGCAGTTACTCTATGCAGTATGTAACAGCTCTTGAGGTAAAGGCAGCCGGGAACATACGCAAGTCCAGGCTCCAGGAAACAGCAGCAAGAATTCCTCTGTAAAACCACTCTTAGTATTTTATATGCTTATTCCAGGTTTTCTAGCTCTAGCACAGTAAGTAACAAGTAATTAGACTCAACTCTGGAAGTTGCATTTCTCACTGTTTAAGGGCTGCTGAAGGTAGATGCTGTACTTTGGTTGCACTACAGGTGCTATATCCTCAGATATCTACGTCCCTAAAAATCTGGGGAGAAACACGTGTAAGGACAGCCACGAACAGACTTCTTCCTCGACAGGGTGAGTGAGACCCGGGGCTGCCCGGGTGAGTGAGTTCCAGAGCTGCCCCTCAGTGCAAGTCTGAACACCCTGCCCCGGGCAGAGACAAGCAACGCAGCAGCCCTGGCCCTAGAGCGCTTCGGCTCACTCCCTTCCTTGGCCTCACAGGGCCCTCTCGTGGCCAAATCCTTTCCCTCTCCTTCCTGCTGGGGAAGGGAAGGAAGACAACTGAAAAGAGACCACTAATCGCTGCTGCTTGTTCTCCCTGTTGAACAACTACCATGGAGAGCCTCACCTTTTACCACCCCGCTCCTTTTCGGACTCCACTCCAAGCTATCTTCATTCCTCATCAAAGAAGGTTTTTCCCCTGCCCCCAGATTGAGTTTCTTTCATTCCTCAGCAGGGATAAAAAACAAACAAAACACTTTTCAGAGGAAGCACATCAGTGCTCTTCTAGACAAGTAAATACAGACAGCTGCTCAGCAGTATGAGTCCCAGCTCTCCCAGCCTTTACAGTACCAGACAGACACCTTTTTCCTCGAGTACTGAATTTAAGGACAGTAGCAGTACCATACTTGCAGTACAGCAGGAGGTATTAGGAAATACTAGTTTATCCGCCACTGGTAAAATCCATAGTTTCCAGGTACCTTCAAGGTAGCAGGGCAGACGGTCCAAAGTATATACACCAGCCTTACTGCCACACGCTCAGTTCCCCTTGTCAGAAGACCAGTGTTCCGGTGTGCCTTGGTTCCTGCCCTGCAGAGCTAGTTCTGTTACACCAAAACATTACTGCAGGAGGGAGTCAGGGAAGCTTTAAACACAAAGGTTCATTTCCAGCACATTATGACACATGTAGACCTCAGCTGACATGCAGTTCCTATTCAGTGGTAAGAATCCAACTTCAAAATGAAACATGAAATGTCATTTCCACAGTCCTTATACCAAGTATCTTAACAGCACTTTCAGAAAGCGATGCTTAGCAGGGCAGACCAATACACTGACATTTAATTTAACAGAAGAGTTAACTTCTCCAGATCTCACGTTACTAATACACAGAAGCTTTACTTGTTTCCAAGCACAAAGTCCAAAACACAGGACTGTTCTGAAGATGCACACACAGTTAAGCCTCACCTTTGTGCCACAGAGAAAAAAGCTAAACAGTTGTTTAACACAACTCCGTTTGAAGGATTGTTTAAAGCTTCCCAAGTAGAGCCAAAACTAGCACTTACCAAACAGTCAAGTATTTTTAAGAATGATCAGCAACACTAAGCTATACAGAAAAAAAGTGTCTTTATTAGCATTGTTACAGGCAATGCGTACATAAGAACTGATCCTTAAAGTGTACAACCCCCCAGCCAAGTGTAAAGCAAGAGAATCAGCAGATTGAGATCTATATTGTACACATGTGCAGTAACAGGATCCCTCTGGACTTTCCAACAGAATAGACTGAAATCACTTTACAAAAAAACGTAAATAAAAATAACACCCATTTTAAAAAAGTACCAGCTCCTAACAAGCTGGCATAGCATCAAAAATATCAAACAGGGGAGTTGTCCAATCATAAAGAGTTCCTGTAAGGTTTGAGTATTGCATCTTTCACACCCTGCATATGCCAGGCATTGAGTTTAAAGCTTAGTAAAAAATACACACCTAAGAGACAAGGTGGAGTTTAAATTTTAATTTTCAATTTTGTCAGTTGTTACTAAATTTTTTTAAATGCATCATCAGTATAATTAACATCATCAGTGGATGGCAGCAGTACGAAGAATGAACCTTTTCCCTTTGTTAAGAGTTCTGAAACTGAGTCAGTGTGAATTAGCAACATCCCTCTCTGGAATCTTTAGCTGGCATGGCCTTATGCCAATTCCAAAAAAAGCACCCTTAAAAAATTCTCTAGCTTGTTTCTAAATGGGTAAATATTTAAACTAGTTAGCAAAATTAAACACCAGAATTTTCAGAAGTTTTGTGCATAGTTAAATGCTGCAAGATGATTTCACATTTAATAAAGCAGACTTTAAAGAAGCAGCAATTTGCAAGAAAAGGTGTTCCCTTACAATATCAATCTTAGCTCAGGGGAAGTGTGTGGGGTTTTTTCCCAGCCTCCTGCAGTCGCTTTTCATCTACACTGGATTTTAGTGCAAGTCATTAAATTGTTTGATATCCAGCATGGCTCCTCTTTCTGCCAATCAAGTAAGCAATCAAGACAATTAGAACAAGACCAGCAAGGGCTGCACCAACTATGATAGGGATCAGCATGTTATTTTCATCCAGTTGACATTCTTCCACTGAAGAGAGAGAAAAAGATCCACATTAGGCACTAGTGCACCAAAAGATGGCTACAGCCAGAACTTCAAGCCTCCGTGCTCAGCGCACAGATAAAACTGGCTCAAGTTAACTTCTGGCTTAGCTTGCCAACAACCAAAAGGAAGCAGAGTCCACTGTGACCGTTCAGGATGAAGTCTTTCTAGTACTAGTTGTATGCACAATAGAGAGATCTATGATAATTGTTTCCTTTTCAAGAGCTGGTACCGTTATGCACAAGCTCAGCCATCATAAGTACATCCATGCGACTCCTCCTCTAGCCATTTTGCTTTAACCCCAGTCACAAAGGACAGCGTTAATGACGAGAGTCAGGAACTTCCCAGAACTTTGCCCCTTTCATACAACTGTCCGCATACAGTTAGGAGGGAAAGTTAACGTTCTTCCTCAGCTCTTCTCTGGACCACAAGGAACAAGTCCGAGTATTTCAAAGCTTTTTACATACTTCTTGCACCAGCCTCAACTCGGACACCTGATCGGCCCCCACAACATCTGTATAGGGCATGCAGAGACTAAGCACAGCACCCGCAAGCTGACATTTGACTACAGAATATTATGTCCATGTCAAAGTGTACTTCACAAACCTTAGATTCCCCCTGCAAATATAAACCTCTTACCTGCCCCAAATTTGTCTCCATCAATCTTGAAAACTTGGATCTGAACGTTAAATACATTGACAAGGGCTTTGTCCGTGACCTGGAGGTTCTCCTCGGCACTGCACTTGTAGGAGTTCCCTACTGTAGCTCTCAGCTCACTCATGCTGTTGTTCCATGCTTCAAACTTTGGAGCTGCGTAAGAGAAAGTCTTATTACAGAATCCTGAAGAGCAGGAGCCGTAAGCTCACAGGGCTTAAATTCGATACATTCATCCCCAACATTTCCAACATGTTCTTTAATGCGGGCAACCCTTACTATTTATAGAAGTAGTCACTGGAAATAAGACTTCTAAGAAGTCCCTACCTTTTGCTTCAGAAGGCAAAGTCGTGCTTACATTCACACCTTGCAGGAAGTAATTTTCAGCACTTGCATTCTTTAAAAAAAAAACAAAACACAAAAAAACACAACAAACCAGTAGTTGTCATTTAAGCTGATGAGATACAACAGAAGCTGTTGACATTCGGGTTCAATTCTGCATGCGTTTTGAGAAAGGTTTTCAAAAGATAGTCCACCACTGGGATTAGCATCCAAAGGACGAGCATAGTCGCACTTTAGGAGAGAAAAGCTACAGCAGGTATGCACCTTAGGGAGGATTACTGTGCGGGAAGGAAGGGGGGCAGAGAAAGGGGGACTGTCACCCCCCAGACTGCTGCCTTGACTTCCACACTACAGGCGTAGTCCCACCCGTGCCTTAGCCAGGCTAGCGCAACGATCTCACCTGTGCTACAGATACAGCTTTAAAGCAGCTTGGTGCCCCACAGAGACGTGGGGAGTCATTTAACAGCAACAGGTCAAGGTGATCGCATTTGATCAAGCCCACGAGTATTAAAAGGAGCACAAAACTCTCCGACAAACACAGTGGATTCAGTCCTCAAGGGTACGCAGCTCTAATGCAGCACTGGGGCAGGGCTGTGGGAAGCACGATTCCCAACCGTCAGAGGAGACCACAGGAGAGAAGCACACATGGCTCTTGGGCTGCGCACAGAATATTAATAGAGGACTTCAATCCGGTTCTGGACTTGCACGATTAGGTGAGATGCCTGCTTGTCACAGGCTGTTCCCAGTTGGGGCGAGAAGCTTTAGAGAGTAGGCAATACAGTCTTAAAAGGAATTCCCATTCCAAACAAAAAGGATTTCTGCATATACGTATGTATGTGTGCGTATATACATGTACGCATTCTTTCCTCAACAGTTACCAAGCATTAAACCCTCTAAATCCTAGTATTAAAAACAAAGGAATGAATTACTCCCCTTCCTCTAGTGGCATCTTTTTTGCTCTTGTACTTGCCCCAGTTAGTTTTCCCCACACGAAAAGCCCTGCAGACCCTACACGCTTTGTCTAGGGATTCTTACCAACACAAAGTAGAAGATAACCCTTGTTTTCTCAAAAGTCAAATTCAAGAAGGCAGATGTATCGTTGCATCTCCCGGACGAAGTGGTATTCTGTGGTATGAAATTCAGCAAATCCAATCCCATCTATGAGAGAAGAGAATCAATTATGACATTTGAAGGCTTAACACATCACCATGCATTCAGTCGACTTCTAGCTTGCTTGTACTCACATGCCGGCAGCGCTGTATTTGCCCACACGTTACAGGCAACCGGGCAGATACGTGTGCAAGTTACAGGCTGGTGGAAACCGCACCCGGGTTACCAGGCTGGCACCGAGAACAAAGGACGCCTTTGCATGCCTAGAAGCTTTCTGCAGCCCTGACTGGCTGCTGCCAATAACCTGCTGCTTTCTCCACACTAAACTTCTTTGAGCCTAGCAGCGTAAGGAAAAACAATAACCACCGCTACACAGGGGGCAACAAGCTATAAAACACTGCTTTGGCACAATGGGAGAAGCAATCAAGGGAACCACCTGTAAGCACAATCTTCTTGCAAGTCACTTCCATTCAAAATGCTTTAACTTTGCCCACGGTACACGATTTTATACGGTCCTGTATCGGCAGAAGGCTGTGGGTTAAATGCACTTGCCAAACAATCAAGGAGAAACCTTTCAGTAGCTCTTAGCTGATCCTCACGTGACTTTGGAAAACCTATTTGCCACCTCTAGAAATCAGCTGTTCCAGCAGAGCTAGAATGCCACGCTACAGCACGCAGCTCAGGGAACTTCACACGATTAAGGTGGCTAAAACACAGCTGCCATCATAACCAGCTTCTGTACAGCCACACACCAGCTACCAGTGCTTATGATTTTACCTCTCAGTCATCATCACGATAAATAAATGCAATAGATTCTTTTGCACCACCACATACAGCATTACGCAGGTAAATCCTGTACAGATACCACCCTCTGCACACCAGCTCCTTTATCACAGAGATCCAACTTACATTAGGGCTGCTTTTGTGTAGTTTGTTTGCCTGCACTCGTCCTACTTAGCTCAGATTAAGCCACAGGATAGGAAGAAGCAGCTTGTGATCAAAGGTCCTTGCAACAAAGCTTTACCGAACATCAAGGTTTGCTACCCTTGGTCATCGTTTCCTATCGAGGGCCTTCAGCAGTTCCTTGGTGATTACTCCTCATAGCTTCGCCTGAGCAGTTAGCAGGTAACAGGTTTGTCCAGGGGGCCGGCAAGCTCAGCTTTACGTCAGCAACGGAGGGAAAGAACCTGTGCCGGGGCTGGATCTTACATAAACCATGCAGCATTTCTGCTGTTAAAATCAGCCGTTAAGTAGCTCTTAAGCATCGAAGTCAAACCTAAGCCTCTTCGGAGCTGGCTGGAAGTTAGCTAGGTCACAAGCCTGTCCATAGTAATTACAGTAGTAGTAATTTTCCCTTCTAATAGTCATTCACTGTTTTCATTCAGGTGCCTCAAGCCAAATTCCTGTATTTTATTTAACAGTTTAAAAATCTTGTTTAGACAGCATCTTTGATAATAGGACTCCCCCTACCCATACCTTGATAATTTTTACTGCTTCTATGGAATGGCCTTATACACTTACTGGATTTGACAGACAAGTTTAGTACTCTTTCTGAATGGAAAAAATCTTTAATGACCACTTTCAGTAGAAGAAAGCTGTCTGAATCATCACTAGTCTAGTCCAAGTTAAGCAATTCAGATAAGAGGACAATCATGGATGAACACTACAAAGAACTGGGATTTTTAAAGAAACAAGTTAGCCTGTAATAATTTACCAAGTCTTCCCCAAAGAAGGAATCTGAAGGCTTTGAAAAAAGAAAAAATGTACCTTTTCATCTTTTTTTAGATAGGTGATATTAAGCTGTAACCCCATGTAGGCAAGTACACAGGTTCCATTTGGACCAGTCACATTGTATTTACCAACTGCAGGATTTGGGGGCGATGCAGTTGGTGCTGGGCTAGTTGTTGGAACCTGGCTAGTAGTCTGTTTAGGAGTTGTAGGCACTATAGCAGTAGTAGATACCATATCTTCAGCACATTCTGTCTCTGGGGAGAAAGGAAAACAGTCATTACCAAACAAAATGAAGCTGTGGGAAGAGCTGCCTTTTTAATCCTCGAGGGAAAGGAGGACACAATTTCAAGTAGCTTTTCCTAACAGAAGATAATAAAAGCTGAGAAACACAGTGGTAAAGCATTACCTAAACTCTCCTTGCAAAGTTTGAGACCCTTTTAAAGCCTGGCATGTGAAAATGACACCTCTGCTGTTATTTACAGAAGTTCACAGTGACCTCATCCGCTTTCATTCATGTCTGTCATTTCACTTTGCCATCAAGTCAGGATAAATAAGATACTGCTATACTGACAGAGCCAGCAACGCTGAGATGGCTGCCCCTCAGGCGCTAGAAGCAGAGGAACAGTTCTCCTGCCCACTGTTAAAAGCGGTCTCCCAGGAGATGTGTTGCTCCCCTTCCCCTCCCTCAGTTACACCACCAGGTTGCGAGGACCCCCTGTCGTTATTTTGGCAATGCCCGCAGTAACGTTAAAATACTACTGGACCTCTCTAGTCCTTGTAGCAGTGCTGTGGCTCTTCTATCCTTAACAAAGGGATTCTAAGACACTGCTTCTGATGGCAAATGTTCTATATACTCTCAAGTCCATCCTCCCGTCAGAGTCCTGTGTTAGTAGCCACCCACCACCAGGGTACAAGGCCGAGCGCAGATGTGTAAGACTGCCTTCTCTTTTCATCCAGTTCAGCAGCAACTTCCAAGGCAAAAGGAGACAGAGCACTGACACCGATTTATTTGCCAGAGTACTCAGAAACACCTGGCAGCAAAATCTTAACTTGATCCGGGAGCCAAGAAGGTTCCTGCTTTGAACATCTAAGCCAAAACCAAAGGTCAGAGCAAAGACATGTAGTAGAGGCTTCCATTTTCCAAGCCAAGGTCATCTCCACATCACAGATAACAGCTTGCAACATTATAAGGACGACAGCAACTGCAACAGCAGTCAGTTCTGACTCAGAGGGCCTACTTCTAAAATCTAATCCACACAGATCTTGCAGGTACTAGCTATCTAATAAATAGCCTCTGAACTTAAACAGCAACTTAACTTTCAATTACGGCTCAGAAGGATGAACTCTAATCACACCTTCTGAAGTCACACAGACTCCAACACAGCACGCTTTCCTATTTCTACTCCATTTCTGGAAAGTCAAAGAGCAGAGGGAAGGTGGATGAATGGAAGACTAACCCTATCTTTTGTAGGCTGATACTGGTCAGGTCCCAAAATGAGATCATTTCCTAACAAATAAACCAAACAGCACCTTTACTTGGCACTTCAATGGAGAATTTCCCTCCATCCGCAAGACCTTATCACATGCAGCCTCTTACTCAAGTTGGCAGAGATGGAAACAACCAAATCACTTCAAGTGGAAGATTGTCCTAGGTGGACTCGTTTGACGCAGTATTTTTACTGAACTGATTTACAGCATAGCACCTAGTAACTCTTCAAGACAGATCTGAAGATGAGACGAATTCTTACGTGTTTTTCTGACAGTTACAGGAAAGCAGCTGACAAAACTACCAACACAGAGAAAATGAAACCCTCCTTTTCTTCAGAGCTGCAGATAATCACTACCATAACCTCAGTCGCTAACTTCTAGGTACACAGACAGAAGTTACCATTACTAGTGACATGCACATGCACTGAATACTGACTCTTCTTCCCTTCAGGGAGCCTTGCCCAGATCACCAGCAGAAATACCCTCTCGTGAAAGAGCTGCAGGGAAAAAAAGTTAAGGGAGAATTCCAGATCTAAAGTTTTATCAATAACTAACTGCCAAAAGGACAGGGAAAGTCTCAAGCCTACAAGAATGGAAAGAAGGAACTGATCTGGAAAGAACAATGCGACTTCAGGGTCAAAAAGATTAAAAAAAAGGACAGAGTGAGAATTCTTTAACCATCTGAATAAAAAAAACCAGAACAAAACAAGGAGATTGCTCATTGTGCAGTAGGAATAAAAGAAAATATCTGGGTGCAGACCCAAGACAGTAATAAAAACTTAGGGATGATGACAATTTAAAGAAAAAACTGCACAGAGCAGTATGGGTAACAGGTATGCAGGAACAAAAACAACCCCAAAAGCACAAAACAAAGCTTGAACTCAGACCAGCGTCTATCCCAGGATCATAGGAATTCACGTGTTTTTTCTGAGGATTGACACAGTGAGGATCAATACATCGAGACTGTGATACCACAGGATGGAGAAAAGCAACTTTGGGGAAGTGATCATGGCAAATTAAAGCATTTATATTAATCTAAAAAAGAAGTGAAGGAGGTATAGGAACAGAAAATAAAGCAAATGCTGACAAACTTGTGTTGCATAAGGAGCACCCTCCAGAAATAATGCAGTATTGAATTTTTTTCACCGAAGGACTATGTAAGAACAGATAATACGTGGTCCTAAAAGGAAAAGTACTACACAGTCAGAAGATTTCATTGAAGTTTTGTACAAGTTAAGAACCAGGTTTTCCCAACATCATGGCTTATGTTCAAGCCTGCTGATAACTGATCACTTATCATACTTATCCGGTATGATAACTGGATCAAGGTATATTTAAAAAAGGAGATAGTTCTGAAGACTGGAGTAATAGAAATCAGGTATTTTTTTTTTTTTAAATGACAAATGTGAGTCCACATCTTTGCTACAAATGAGTTCATTGAAAAGACTGATCAAGGCTCATCACACATCTGCCCCACGTGACACACTGAAATCTGAGCCAGTCATGCAAGGCAGCTGTAAAAGAAGTCAATGCCAGTATTATCACACATCAGTCAAGGTATTTTTCAGCAGTATGGGACAAGGTAGAGATACTCCTGTGGAAGGCACCTGTTCAATGAATCCATCCCATGCCAGCATTGACCACCCTTGTTTTTAAGATTCATTTCAACCTAACAGGTGCATAAATGGGACTGACAGCATAAGAAGAGTTCTACATTTCCCAGAGAAGATGACTTCTTACTTGCCCCAAAAGCGAGGCAAAGACTTATCACTCCTTAAGATAGCACGGGTGATCAGTTTACGTGGCTCTTCATTTGAAGAGTGTTGCCACAAAAGCAAAGGACACCATGAAGTAGTTTGTCTTCTAATCACTATACCAGTGAAATTCCGAAATGCTTTTCGATACAAGCAAGTCGCTTTGTGATTGAGCCTGACAAGAGAAAGAACATCACTGTTAAAGCTTACATAAAGCCTCCTATAGGAAGATGTACATATCTGCTCCCTACAGACCAGTTCTCTATTGTCTGCCATTATATCGCTAATTTTCCCCAGAGCACACAGTAA
>VYZV01023245.1:43645-54874 GCA_013401275.1 Pandion haliaetus | reverse complement strand
CCCAGAGCACACAGCAACTAGTTCAGATTACTTTGGTAGAGGCATAATACTCGGAAGTTATCAGATACTTCTTAAACTAGGACTTTGGCCATACGCCCAGCTGATGTGTTTACACCAACAAACACTCATAACAGAAGGAATGTTCCCTAATACCTGTACAACACGCACAGGAACACAGTGCACTATCTTCTGCTCATGGATGCTGACACCCCTACAGAGAAAACCTGAAGCGGGTCCATTTGTGTCACAAGATGCTGCTATCACAGCTTCAGATCCAGTTTGTACCTGCCTAAATATGATTAGTCAGGACGTAAAAAGAAATAATCTATTCTTGGAAACACTAGCTCACCAAGTACATTTTCTGCAAAAGATACCTACTGTTCGTACTGAAAGTGCCATTTGTGAGATAGGCTTCCAAAGTAACATTGCTAAAAGTAATGTTCGCGTTCTTCATATTGACTTGCTTGGAGTTGATGCATCTGTATTTTGTGCCCATACGTGCCTGAATAGTAGTTTTATGCGATACTTTCTTCACTCCTCCTGTAAAAAGATTACATTGCATTAGAATGTAACAGTATTTACAGAAACAAATCGGTATTATATCTGGAAGGGTTAAACAATGAGAACAGGAAGTTTTCATTTTACCTGCAGTTGAATTATGGAATAAAGTTGTATCTGACAGATTGTAGTGGAAAACTAGCTCTTCGACTTGGTAGTTGTCTGCATGTTCTGAGAAATTCAGGCTTAATGAATGTCCCGCTCCAAAACCCAATACCAGAATTGGATGAGATTTGTTACCATTACCACATGAGCTCTGTGGCTCTACTGTAGCATTTTGTGGAAGGAAAAAGTGTGCAAACTGTAGGGTAGAAAACAAAACACATGTAAAGGGGATGACAGAACAGCTTTTCCTTACTGCTTTTTAAATATCCTATGAAACTGCTATAAAATGTACAGCTGACATTCATATGTGCTATAAGATGTCTACTTATATACCCGTATGTAGCAAGTAGCATGTTACTGGCACTCAGATTTCTATGAATATTGCTCTCTAAAACCGGAGTACAAAACAGTACATACAGCACCTCTTAAGACTTCCCCCCAACCCCCCCGCAAAGTAGCACTATGAATTTGCAGGTACTTCTGTACTAGGTGAATCAAATCTGGCAAACTCTGCGTATGTGAAAAATGGGAGAATTTAAGCTTTGCTTCTTGTAGTACAGTTGAGCAACAACAAAAGCAAATGGTACAGCCTACATAATTTGGCTGTAATACTTTGAGTTTATTGCATATTGAGAAGTAACGTGGTACCTGAAGACCAATACAATGTTTACTGAAAAGTTTTGAGCTTACTGCTTACAAGAAGGAACAGCCAAAAGCATGTTATGAAAGCAGTCACCTCTGAATGCAAACTTCCCTACCAGTATCAGCAGGATTTCAGAACATCAGCAGCACTGAAAAAGCGGACTAAGCAAGAAAACTCTCAGCTCAAATCACACATAGCAAGTGCACCACTGGCAAAGCAGTAGGATTTTTTTTAATCTCACACTACACTGATGGCTAGGGGAAAAAAAAAAATAAAAATCAGCAAGAGTGCCTCAAAATATGCAACTGCAATGAGATTACAAACAACTCACAATTCCTGTTCAGTAGTAAAGGTACCAAAAAAAGTAAACTGAAAAGCAGATTATTTGTGAATAAAAATTCATAACTTTCCATTAACAGGCTTTTGCTGTTAATATGGAACAACTTGTATGCACTGCACTAGTCTGTGCATACACTGGAAGCTCGAGATTTGCTCAGCGAGATGATCACAGATTTTAGGGAAGTTTAAAAACCATGTGCCAACGGCCATTTCGGTTCAGACTTAGTCCATTTGAAGTACCACCAAGTTCACCAAAAGACGACTGATAGCATTTTTGCCTTTACAGTTCCAATGAAAGCCACTTTAGCTACCAATAGGGCTGGGGTGGAGTTTCAGTCACAAAAGTAATTTCACACATGTATTGTTTGCGTGGTTTCAGGCAGCCTTAACCCTGTTTAATTAGAAGAAGCGTCAGTAATAAAGAAAAGTTGATGCAACATGACTGGGAGGGAGGAAATCTTTGCTGAAGCAGTTTTTCATGCTTAAATATCTGTTCAAAGTTTAAATACTGCACACATGCAGAAATACCACACGTTCTATAAACACAAGTCAGAAACAAGCAGCGAGATACCCCCCTTACCTCTTTTTGCCCATTGCTTTTGTATTCCACTGAGAAGGCTGCTGTCAGATCAGCAATTATGCACACCTTACCACTTGAATCTTTCACCTCAAATGAAAAGGAAGCCTGTAAAAAGCCTGTTAAGAATGACAAGTGGTTAACTTGGTGTCACGTAAGTTTTTACTTTTGATCCCAAAGAGACAAATACATAAACCCATACATTTTAGGAGTACATCCTAAACAGCAGTTGAGTTTGGAAACTTGGGCATTGCCGGTCTCTGTACTAGCTTCAGCATCACTGACACACAGAGGACAAATTTAACGCCCCATTTATAACAAGACAAAGCCACCCAAACCGAAACTGTTGACATGCTGGGCCCTCAGAGGGCAAGAAAAACTTGCAACAAACACCAGTCATACTGTTCAAGGCAGCTACTCGGTGCTCACCCTACACAGCAACTATTTTGCAAGCTTCAGCCAGAAATGTCTTGGCGTATTTGATCCCATGTGCCTATAGTGCTCAGCCTTCCCCCCGCAGCACACCAAGCAGCCTTCATTCCCACTGTACCAGGACACTCAGCTGTACATGCACTGAATGCAGCATTTAGAAAGCTTGGATTGACTGCAGATGTTTTGGAGGGACTGCCAAAAATAGCGTGATGGAGCGTGCCACCCTTGCCAGGAGACATTCTCTTTAATGTCATCGGGCTCTCTGCACTTGAGAGGAGGATGGGGGCCAAGACCTTGACACAGACAGAGGTTATGTCTTCCCGGCTTGTTTAACCTCAGACCGAGCTGCTGACAAAAGCACAGCTTTTCCCCCAACTCGCTCCCCTCCAGCCCCAGCGCTCCGAGCACTGGTACAACTGACCACACTAGTAGTGACTTCACAGGGTAAGAACACGTGGCCAGAGGAACACGGGATCATCCCTTCTGACAGCGGCATGGACTTGGGCCAGTGTCCGCTGCCAACAAAGCTTCACCTAGAGCATGTGTTGCGGCGGGCTGGATGCAGCCGGAAAGCTGGTCATCTCATACGTTTGCAGTAAGGGCTAACCGATAGCGCTCCTGTATCTGAAATCATACCAAGGTGTTCCGAGTTCTTTATTGTAGAGCATTTTACCTTTCTTATTCTCCATTTGTCGTCACACACACACACATCCAAAGCAAACTTCGCTGCAAAAAGCCTGCACCATTTTCATGCTGGCACTTTATCAGCTTGCATTTGCAACAACTTGTCTTGCAGAAAACCTGATAAAAAAGCAGCTGCGAGGCATAAACCACTATCTCAAGCAAATAAGCTTTAAAGAGTCAAACATGCTAATCGATTCAACTGCTGATACAGCAAAAAGATCCAGATGAGGGATTATCCATTAGCTAGCTCCCCTCCTCAAGAAGTTTTCAAAAAGAAAATCCCAATTTTAAAACTTTATGGGGCGTACAATTGTATTAAGACAATTATTAGCAAAAATTGGACTTTTGTCAGCTGGACTTTGATAGAAGGCCCTTCAGTTGTAGGAACACATTGGAAACTGCAATGTGGCACTCAGCAAGCCTCTTCCCTCGTTGCCTTCCCTTTAGCAACCATATACCCTCCCCCAGCACCAAAGTGGGCCAAAACTTAAGCTGTAATAATTCATACGCTTCACCCCATTGTTTAAAGAGTCTAGACTTGAAACCAGTGATAGACAGAAGAAAGATTGCTTACAAATGGATAGCGTAGAAAACTGCTATTTCAAAGCAAAACTGTCCTACCTTTGCCTTTATGTCCAGCTCAATGTTCATTAAGGAACACATATTCACAGAGAAAATGTTATTTATTGCAGTTCAGAGCAGTACCAGAAACAGTCGATGCTCCTCCACATGGAAGTTTCAATTTGCACAGTTCCCTTCAATTTGAACTTACATCTGGAACTTGTTTACATGTTACCCAAGCACTTGTTTTCTCAAAAACAACAAGAGAACTGCTTACACTTTCTGGAAGATTTCTAGCCCAGCATAGAAAACAGTACAGAGGCAGGGAAGGAGTCCATGGCTACTCCAATGGAAAATGTGCTAGAATAAAAACCTTCAGTGTACACGCTGGCTCCCTTGTTTGATAGCTATTAAAAATCTGGGCAATTTTAGAGCTAAAAATAAACAAGTAATAGGCAGTAAAAGAATGAAAGAAGAAAAAAAAAAATCAGTTTTTAAAAGAAATGCAGGGGAAAGAAAAGACTGAAAAACAATTAAGAAAAATGTTGCTGACCTAAAAGAAAATCTGACAGACCTGCGCATTATGGATGATTCAGAGAACAACAAAAGACAATGCAGAGGTACCAGAAAGTACCAAATGGAAGACAGATTCTGGGAATGAAGAGCTGACAAATCACCCTCAGCAAGTTTAAGTAATAGAGAACAAGGGGTGTGAACAAACAGTAAAAAAAATACCACCTGCGTAAGTACTAGATTTTTGCAAGGTTAAGTTCACACCATGATATGAATCCCGATTTCGTTAGTGCGGCACAAACACTATAAAGCCCCATTCCTTCTTCAGAAACGTTCAGCAGCTGCTGGATTTGCAGTGTCAGTGATAGACAGACGCATCCAGCACAAGACACTGAGCTGTCCTCGATGAAGGGGCAAGTGGGCTGTTTCACTGCGAGTAAGCCGACGCGCACAAGGATGGCGATCCGAGAGAGCACTGTGCTGCAGCACCGTCTGCTCCCGTGGTCTTGGAGGAACGCAGATGAAGCCGAGTGAAACATAAGGGATATAGGAGCAAAGAAAAATTAGCAAAAAACCACTGAAGAACAAAATCAAGACACTGAAGGAAAGAAGGTCCTGCCTACTCTTTGCTCCAGCCAGTTTAAGGCAGAGGGACAGCTCGCTGGGTTTTGCAGGAAAGCAGCTGTCGAGTTTGTGAAGGCAGTTTCAGAGTCGACTGGTGATTAATGCATGAATCATCACCAGCCCACAAACAGTAAGAGCCTACAGTCAAAATGTCAAGAATACAGAAAAGCAAACTGGTGTCGAATCAATCTGTCCTGGGAATATTTCTAATTAAGTTATTATATAAAGCATTGCTCAACTTTATCACGGCATATCTACAAGTTGAGAATATTGCCTGTACTTCTCGTAACAATATTATTCTCCGCTATTTAACACAAACGGTTACAACCTCCAGTGTCTTAACTTCAGACTTCAAATGCTCTTCTTAATAAACTGCAGCACCCTGTTTGACAACTATGTGTGGTAGAGCAAGTGCAGTACTTCCGATTTACGCAGCTGAACAGCTCCTAGACTTTGCAATAGCAAAATGTAAGTTTTGTGAAGTTCATTATTCACTTGGCTGGAAATGTTAAGGATATCTAGTAGAGGAATCATCAAAAATGTACTAGAAGAGAGAAAATTCACTCAGTTCAGATGCTTCCTTTGTATTCCAATAGGTTCTGAAAAAGGGCTGCTTAAATATTTATTCTAGCTACATACTTTCAATTGAAAATCATAAAATAATCTCCCCCTTTATAACTTCAGAAATGAGGTATAGTCTCATGCAAGAAAAGCTTGAAGGTAAAGCTGTTGAAGCAACAGCTAGATATGTTACTTGAATCAAATCCAGCGTCCTTCCTTACCTAACATGCCTACATCAAAAAACCAACCAGAGTATATTAACACACTGAGATGCAATAAACAAGTCAAACAAAACTAAGACTTTCTTGGTTATGTACCAAGTCATCTTAAAGAAATCTACCTCAAAAACGTACGTTTGTTTTAAACTGGAAACTACAAAGCTAACAGAACAATATAGCACATTTGAACAGTCTAAAGCTGAGCCCTTTTGAACAGGTCTCTTAGAACGGCAGGATTCCCCATCTCTTGACCACACAAAGACGCTTTCAGGTTTCAACCTTTTTATAATTGAAATCCTGTTAGCCAAGCACAGCTACCCTTGGGTTACTCTCCCACATAATGGAAACCTACTAAGGGAGAAAGATGAATGGTGGTTGTGCTCTAAAAAAGTGAGCATGTGTTAATGGCAATTGTTTACACTGTCTGCTTGCAAAGAGGACTTCTGTTACTGTAGTTAATGATTTACTTTGTCTCCAATTAGAAACATGAAAGATTGACAATAAGAATCTCAAACACAAAAGCTACTTTAAATAATTTGGGTTTTGTTACGATAGTCATGTTTCCTGCATAAGTAAAAACCTCTTCACTATTTTTCTTCCTCCCTCTTGGAAGAAAGGACAGCAAGCCATCCAAACCCACCTGGGCACATATACCACACCATCCGTAGTTTAAGCGATAGAGATGTCTAGCGGATGGGACCGTCTGCGGTTACATCGAGTGACTACGGCGTTAAGGAGGAAAACCATGGCTGCAGCTCCCCACGAGTGCCGCGACAGCGGTTCAGAGTATCACACCCACAGCCTGGTCATACACAAAGACTCTCCTCTGCTACAGCCTACCCTGTGATTACTGCGCAGGTAAGGGACGCTCGCTGACTGGTGCCGGCACTACACAATCATTCCGTAGCTAAGCTACAGCGCTGCTGTGTTGCCCTGCACCTTTGCCCAGATGTTCTTAGGGTATACACAGCAAACACTGCAATCTACGGGGCATTCATCCAAGGAGATAAGAAATGCCAGCTCTTATCTAAAGAAGGTTTATTTTCTATTGTACACGTGAACAGAATTGCCCAGTAATTCACTCATTCTGACAGTTCGGAAGGATCCTGTCATCTCACAGTGCCATTTTGTGAACAAAGTGGTGACCTTTGTCACCACTTTAGACTCCTAAATCTATGCCAGAGAAGAGAATGGAAGAATCCCTGAGGAGCTAAGCTCTCCTCTAATCATATGTCTTCTAATGTAAGCACCACTCCCAGAGGGACACCTGGTTCAGGTCCCTTCTCAGAAGGCTGAGTCAAGATCACTTGCTTAGGATCCAGGATCTATACTCCCTTGAGATAGCACAGAAAAAAACCAAGAACTTAAAAAAAGAATACATTTTTTGAAATATCACACTATTTACCAACCCTAACATTTCTGGGGGACAACTGATAGGAGGAAAATCCCTTGACAGACTCGATGTATGAAGCACTTTGCGTGAGACCACGATGGTCTTCACAAAATTAGAAGTTACACTTATCTGTCACCAACGGACTCAAAAGACGGAACACTGGCTATCTGGAAAGCATAGCAGGAAAAGACAAGGCTGGACTCGCTTCAACTGCTGTTGGACACACTTGAACACAAACACAGTGGCAGAAAGGGGGAACAGAGCTTCCTTCAAGGGTAGATGAGAGTACTTGAGGGGAGAAAAGAATCGGCTGCACTTGTGCGGGTGCAACACCTGATTACACCGAGTTCCTGATCCAGCCCTAGAAGATGCATCCCTGCCAACTAACAGACACAAATTCACACAGTCTTAAATTACGTTTTTGATATTGTTGCTTTCCATTAAGGCAGTAAACATTTTGTTTTTCAATTCAAGTTTGCAGATTAATAACCCCTGTCTCTATAAACAAGTTTATAGAAGTACAAAAGCAGTATAAAGGAAAGGCTATTTAGCAACTGTACACTTGCCATTTGGCCGGAGAGTTGCACAATTGCATCAAGTTTAGTCACATGAAGCTTCTTTACAGTTTCCTATCTAGAGGAAGGAAGTCTTGGGATAGTGCTACAGCAGCTGACTACATGAGTCCACTGGGAGGTCCGAACCCCCGTGGCTAGACCCTTTTCAGCAATGACAGAAGTCCATTTTGCACTTGCTCTGGTCAGTGCTGCTGTATCACATCACACAACTAACACACATCCTTCAAGGTAGCTGGCAGCCCCAAATAACATGTTGGAGGAAGGAACACTGGGTTGACAATTTAAAGAGAAAGCCTCCCCAGAGGAGAGGATATTGGAAAAAAAAGATAATAAAACAACTGCCTGAGTAAAACCACTCTCCTAGTCCTATCGAAAAGAGAGCAGATCTTGCCCCTGAGTAAAGACATACTGCTGTTCCCATATTACACAGACTCAGTCCTGCCTTGTTAACACATCAGAAGTCACTGAAGTTTAATACAAGAAAACTAAATGCATTAAGTGTGGACTACTGTGCTCAAGCCTGAACACTGGAGAGGGAACAGCTAGACAGAGTGCTCACTGCGCAGAGCTGAACCACGTTTGAAACTCTACTCTACTACCAGGGTGCTACTAACACTCACACTTTGAATTACAGTAGAAAAAGCAGCACTGACAGTCAGTGGTGCTGTCAAGCGACAGAGAAGGTTAAGAAACTGTTAGCCTTAGACTGAAAGGGACACCAGCCCATCTTGAAGTCAGATGCACAAAAACCATGGAAGCCTGATTTACCAAAACATAAGGTACGTTCTAAAATATATAATTTAGAATTAAGATAATGCAATGAAATGTTGAAATAGCTGCAAGTTACTCTTGCCACTCACATACCCAAAAAGGTCTCCTGCCAAGCTGAAGAGAATAAATGCCAAGAAATCCATTATGGCACCAAGCTTTCTCAAGGAATTTCCAAATAATCATGTCTGACTTGAGAGAAAAGACAAACTGTTGCAGTTAAGCTGCAACAAGCAAAGGTGACGCGTGCCTTCGTAGTGCCAGAAATGTTATCTTTAAGACATAGAAAGGCTTAACAGAGAAAACAGTAGTTAACTTCTCTATAAAATATCCATCTTTTCTTTGAGTAGGGTTCCTCTGTACCTAGAGGTAATTCTTCAGTTTGTCTGCTACCGATTAGAAAATATCCTGTTCACCACAGAACAATCCAGAAGCAGGTTACACCAGAAATGAAACTTCAGTCAGACTCCCTAGGTTCTTATTCAGGCTATCTCAAAAGCCGCGTGTCAGGGAGCGAGCAGCGTTCTTACTCAGCAAGTAAGAAGTTACTTTACAAGTCACAAAAGCTGCCTAAGTCAAAGCTGAGTAACCCATCACACAACGACAGGCTTGGGACCAGCACACAAATTCAGATCCTTAGAGACTGTGTCAACACACTTAAAGAAGCTATCAAGCAAACACTATGTTACGGGCAGCACTTGGCAAAACAGTGTTTCGAAAGTCACACAAATGGAATTTATTATCCAAGTTTCTCTCAGCTACCCCTACTTTGGTAGCAAGGTTTGAAATTCCCCTTCGGACCAAAGTTGTGCAATAGGAGCACGTGGATTATGCGTCAGTAACCCTGAAAAGGCATCACTCATTGACACTTGTCAAACTCCGTTTTCCTTCCCCACAACTCAGATGCTTCATTATTTACTCACTAATACTGAATCCATGTCTGACTCTCAACTTAGATTTTCAGAGATGTTTTCTCCGATGCGTTTGTGTTTCAGTAAGGAAAATACTACAGGTGCTCTAGGACTCAAAGAGCAGAAGCAGCTCTGTTGGGCTTGGCACACAAGTCAACCGACCCATCGTGCTGAACAAGCACCGTCTTCCTCCACATTTCAAAATGCAGCAGCTAAGTTTGAGGGGAGGTACTTCAGTTCCCATAGCCCCCTTTCCCTATATTTATCACTGTATTACTACCTGAATCTTTTTTTCATTCCATAAGCACTTTTGATATTAGTGGGGAAATTCATCATGAAATACTTCATGCTGACATATGAAATACTCAGCTTAGTGCTTGCTGCTCAATGTCAATGGAAAACTGAAACGGTAAGCGAGGTGTGGTGAGGTATTCTGGAGGAAAAAAAATTTTCTATTATCTCAAAGTCAAGGCATTGCCAAACAAGCTTTCACATCTGACTCACCCATGCTAATCCTTCAGCCTCCTTTGATCATTACCTTATCCTCGTCAGTCTTCACTCAGATGACCAAAAGGCTCCAAACGAGCTAAAAACACCTGAAGAATTCAACTCCTACCTTCTCATTATCTCACACTCTTTTCCCCTCACTACCACCCAAGCCCCATGCTCTGGCAGACCTGTACTCCAAGAGGGGTCTTTACTTGCATCACGAATTCTTCCCCCGAGATTGTAGGATAGTTATGTAGAAACCACCCAGCTACTAGACACTGGTACAAAGTCCCGATTGTCGGTAAATAGTTACTCCGTAGTAAAATAAACTAGCCTGTTGCCTCAGCTGCAGAAACATAACAGATTTGACATGCCAGAAGGTGGTAATGAAGCAGGGGAAGACTACTACAGTCCCAGAAAATATTAGCTGTGGTACCACTTAAAAACCTCGCAGGCTGATCAGAAGGCAAACAAAAGCAATTCTTCATTTAAGCCGTAACTATGTTAAACAAGCTGTACAAAGAACTCCCACTATAACACCAGTTCAATGCCACTTAAGTGGCCAATCCTAAAAAGCAAGTCTGATAGCACTGTAAGTCCCAATGCTCGCTAGACTGGCTCACAAGAGCTGGATATCTGAACCGCTCAGTGCCCCTTGTGAGCGACATCTTTCTTTCAGGCTGAGTGAAGCCGAGGTAGCGTCGACACTGATATTTACTACCAAAGAAAAGTTACAGGAGTTTCAAAGGCTGTCATAATCTCCAAAGCGACAGCAGGCAGCCGTTCTCAACTGCCGCTTCATTCGGGAAACATTTTCGCTAGCTGCTGAAGTTTCCTCTGCTGCCAAGACCTCGCTTCAGAAACTTGATCGTGTCGCGCGACGTGGCCTTCAAGGCAAGAAACCTAGAGCAAGGTAGTTCTCAGGAAACAAGCACGACGCGCTTCCATGCGAGACAGCCTCGCTGCGCTAGCAAACCTTCTCACCGAGGGAGGCCCCAAAACCTCTCAGCTCCAGCGGCGTCTCGGATCTCCCTCAAGACACGGCAGGACGAGAGCCCTTAAGGAAGGCGGCAGGACGCGCCCCACGGAAAGGAGCCCCTTCCGAGCCGTGGCACCAGTGGTCCCCGCGTGTCCACGCCTCCCGAGAGGCAGAGCCGGCATTTCCAGGTTCTTGCCGGAGCGTTCTCCCCGCACCCCGCGCAGCCGCCCAGGCGAGCGTTCCCGGCCGACACACGGTTCTCCCCCCCCCCGCGGCTGTCACAGGCTCCCGGTGCAGGG
>VYZV01023245.1:7981-43148 GCA_013401275.1 Pandion haliaetus | reverse complement strand
GGGGGGAGTTGAGGACGGGCAGGTCGGTGTCACAGGGGAGGAGGTGGGGGAGGGCGGGAACGGGCTTGGGAGGGCGATTAAGCACCGGGGCTCTCCGTTGCCTCCGGAATATGTTTCTTGCCGCTGAGCTTAAAGGCCGCCTGAGGTAAGCGCCGTCGCCCGGCGCAGCCCCGCTCAGCCCCGGCTGTGTAAAAGCCCTGGAAGTCGCCAGCCTGTTCTCTCCGAAGCGATGCCTCTGCCCACACCCGCGTATACACGCAATCCACAGGCGTGTTCCAAGCCGAGGCAGGGACTGCTCGTGACTTGTGCCTGCGTGGGTAAAATTAACTGCGCTCTCGCGTGGCTTCGGATGTTGGCCGATGCTTTTGCAAAGACGAATTTTGAGAAAGCCCTTTTTCTTTGAGAAAACTAGAGAAAAAGAGGTGAAGTTAGGCCTATCAGCATGCTCAGGGGTTAGCATAATAACAGAGAGAAGGGAGCCCAGGCCACTCGATCGCTTCGCAATTCAATGCTCTTTCTTATTTAAGCTGTCAAGGATACGCTTTCTTCATCTGAAACCCCACAAGCACTTATTTTGCTACTGAAATCCCATTTCTAGTACTGTTGGAAAGTGTGCCAATAGCAGGGTGCTTCTGCTTTCTCAGAATGACTGCCATGTCATCCCTCTCCTCATTGCAGTCTAGTCCAGATTACTCCTCTCTCAGGCAGAATCGTTCATGCTCCCAGGCTGCCTTCATACAGTTTTATTTGGAACCAATTTGAAATGCAGTTTCGCTCGAAGAAGCGGAAAGGAGCAAGTCCAGCTACTAAAGACAAGTCCAGCTACTCTACACTTGATGACCTTTCCCTGATGTGCGTCTCTGTTCACTTAGACTTCCCGTTTCCCCAAAACATCCTAGAGAAGTTCATTTGCTCTTTGGGGTGCCTTGGGGATCTGCCTTTCTTTTTAAGTGCTGTTGCTATAAACGGACATTTCTTCCTTAAAGCTGCATTTTTATCTGTGCATTTTTAGAGACAGTAATGTTTTATTTCAGTTTGTTTGCTTTTCCCTGCAGCATTTCTAGCAGTCTTTCTTCTTGCCATGTATTGCCAAAAGCAGAAGTTAGTCAGCTTGAAAAAGGACGTAAGGAACAGCTCTGGTCAAGTGTTTGAATGAGTCATCTGCAGAGGAGTTGAGGTTAGTGGAGGTGGGACATGGGTTGTTCATCTCATTTTTTTAAT
Organism: Pandion haliaetus; assembly: GCA_013401275.1. Taxonomy (NCBI): domain Eukaryota; kingdom Metazoa; phylum Chordata; class Aves; order Accipitriformes; family Pandionidae; genus Pandion; species Pandion haliaetus. The sequence continues at coordinate 41,927 of VYZV01023245.1, read as the reverse complement.
CACTGTTTTTGGAACCTGCACCGGGAGTGGAGGAAGGTCTGAGGAATACTTGGTGTCTGCCAGAAAACAAAACAGGGAGGGAGGCCCAACCCAGTCAGGCTTAAACTTGCTGTGCAGTAGTCTGCCCCTCTACTGGACAATTGGTAGGCGTCTATGAATTGAAAAATGACAGGTGCTTGGATTACTATCAATTAATATCAATATATAAGTTGCATCAAGCAACAATATTGTGGCAAGAAATTGGTAAATAAAGAAAGTTAGGCTATCGGCAGAGAATGATGTTGATCTTGCGTGAGGCGCATCATTAGCTTACTAAGCCTTTTATAGTGGTGTAGAAACTGCACAATAACCAATTTCCATGTCACTGTCAGTAAAAGTATTACCAGGGTGTTAGCCCGTTTTCCTAATGGAACAAGTCTTAGGCAACCACATTGGCCATCAGCCTCACTGCTCAGTAACTTGTTGGCTGACATCAGTCAAACTTGATAGCAGGGCAAGACATAAACAAAGTTACACCTCCTGTAAAAGCTGCTGTATAGACAGCCCAGAGATCCAGGAGCCGTTACTGCAGCATGAACTGTTCTGCAAAGTCGAGGCAGCGTACTAGCACGGGAGAGAGTACACGTTGGGATTTTTTACCAGGAATGAATTTCCACGGAACATGACTCCCTTTTTCCTGTAGCCTTTTGCTGCATGTTGTCTGACTTCACAGGGTTACTTTCTTTCTGAAGAGACTTCCTAGGAATAGATAACCAAGGTTATGGTACGGAGTCTGCTCTCCCTAATGCACCTGCCAAAGATAATAAACCTACGAACAGGTCTGTGCGCCTAACAAATCGACGCACTGAAGCTGCCTGAACGACGTGTAATGCTTTTTCCAAAGATGCGTAGCACAAAGGAGGAAAGAAGCTGCAGCAGACCAAGGGAGTTGAATGATAAACCCAGGTTCCGATAAAGGAATAGAGGGGAAGCTAAAATCCAGAACTAAGAAACCAGGACAGAAGGAGCGGGCAGGAAGGAGGCTGTAGGTGGCTGGTAAAGGAGAGCTGTAATTGCCAGACTTGGGACGCACTGGCACGTCAGCCATCAGCCTGCACGGTGAGGCTTACACTCACTTTCCCTCAGGAAACGTTGGGCTAGATGACAGGGCGTCACGTTTAGGAAAACTGCTTTTTTAAATACATGTAACGTATGGTCTGGATGAGTTATCTGAATGTTTAAGTTTAACTGAGTTAAACTGGAAATTTCCAAGTTAAATTGGAAGGTTTTGGTAAGATTGGAGAGCCCCTGCTTGAATCCCAATTCCTGCTCTTACTTTTGTCATTCCATAGAAGTTGCTATACACAATTTGTTCCAAGGATGCTGAATTACCAAGATCCAGGTTTTCAAGATGTCTTCTGAACATAGATGTGCTACAGAGAAAATCTGTTACTCGGCTACAGCCTGGTGTCTTCAATGCTGGGTGATCTTCCAGGAAGAAATGTTTAGCAACCTCTGCCCTGTGGGCACAACCTGGGGAACAATGTGAACCCAAACAGCCGGCATCAAACCAACAGCTGGCTGAGACTGGATGCTCAGCCAAATTCACCAGCTATCAGAAAGCAATCAAATGCAGCTATTTTGCTATGACGAAGTGATTACCATGCTGACTAATAAACTAACTGCTTACCTGTTTGGTTCAGCAAATAAAAAATCCTGGGAAGATAATTTTGAGGAAATCGAATTAAAAATGAGGACCTGAGAAAAAGGGAGTCACGATCACCTGGTCTATCAATCTCTCCCATAGCTTTCCAACCTCTGAGGCCACTTTCAGACCAATTTGGGAGAGTAAAAATCTTCAGAGATCGTTACATTCTCTGTAGGTTTGGGGGGCAAGGGGGTGGGTGGAGATCAGCAGCTGGATAAAGGAGAACAAAACCAATGCTCCCACAAGCAGAGAGGCAGAGCTAAGCAGAAAAACCCTCTGCAGCACTGCTGCTGCTTGAGGTTATTTGAGGTGGGGGGACGATACGGTAGGGGACCAGGGGTGTACATCATAGAAAGACAGGCTTCATTATTTCCACTGCTCGTGGAACAACTCATTTTTCATTGCTATACCAGAGTTATCTGGCCAAAGAGTCTATGGCAATTAAGAAAAACTGCACATCTCAGCCCTTTTAATCAATTAATGTTGCTTTGTAAGACAGAACTGTATCAATCATCTTCAGGTTAACACCACTGCTTTTAGTCTATTACAGTTTAAAACCGTTGAACCAGGAAGCTGGGGTTCAGAAAGGGAAGGCAGTACACAGTCACTGCCTGGTATCCCTTACTGCGTACTACTGCCAGCGTTCCGTGGGGATGGAGCCTCTGGCCACTACACATACTCCTTTTTGTTTTAAAAGTCTACTAAGACGGATCTGATCAGCTTCCATTTGCATAGAAAGTGCATTGCAAGGTGAATGGCATGACTAACGCTGAAGAACAAACTGCACAAATAAACGGAAATGCCACATTCTCACAAAGGCTAAGAAATTAATATTTAATATGCATCAAAGATTTTATTTGCATTAACTGAAGATTCAAATATTAAAATAAGTCTACATTAAATTACAATATTAAATACGCTTTAAATACAATAAACTAAGTGTGTTTAGTTTCTAAACACAAAGGGAACAAAAATAATTCAGAAGAATGCAATACAATTAATGACACCAGATGACAGAATAAGGACTTGAACATGTAAATCCACAAGATGTCAACTCTTAGCGATGTTTACTTCAAGAAGAGGCGGTGGCCTTGTAATCGATGCACAAAACCCACGTTACATAAACTTAGTAAGGTTTCTCTCAAGAAAATACTGCTCAGTTAAATTCTCATTTATGCCATGATCAAACCTCCTTTGGTAGCTCTTTTTCAGAATGAAACACGCCAGTATGCAAATCCAGAAAATAAACAGAGAGTGTTGTAAGTATTACCACAACAGGTGTCCTCCTTACAGTTACAATTACCTAACAGATCTACAGTGTCTTTCATTCTTGAATTCAAATCAACTTACATATATACAATATGTAACAAAGTACTCGCAAAATCCTTAGTCTTTCAAGACAAAAAACTACGCTTTCACAATATTGAGACCATAAAAGTATTTTTAAAAAAAAGTTTTTGTTTTTTAAAGTGGAGCACGCTGTACAGTAGGTTCCCTGTATGTTATTTTCAAGGCAAAACTAAATGTTACGGCAATTACCTAAACGGTGATAAACACCAGTTGCCCTAAAATGAGGTAGGGCCTCTTTGACTCAGATCTAATCTTTGCCACCCAAGCCAGCAGCAGTAGTAATAATATAATAATCTGTGTCTTAGCTAAATAACCCAACAACTCACTACACACATGAACGCAGTTGTCCTCTTGGCACTTCAAAGATCTCACTTCAAAACCTGATTTATCCAAACCAGACTGAAGTTTATAATCATTTGAAAGAAAATTAACTGAACACAAGTTTAAGGGTTTTCATGGTGCATAATTTCAAAAATTCAGTGTATTTCAATGACACTGCTTGTATGTAAGTGTTCATCAATTCAGGGTTTTTAAAAACTTACCCAAGTTGTCACTGTAGCTAAAGAATGCAGCATATAGGGTCTTTATGGATGCAGTTAGGAACACGTAAATGAAGAAACCAGACTTGCATCCATCACAGGAGTATTTTTCACATGGGTAATTTTACCTTTCCGTTAAACTTCAATGACATTGTTAAACAAAACTGTAAAACTAAATTTTGAAGAACCCAAAAGAACAAAAAAGAGTAACTTAGAAGAAATAAAAACATGACATTTAAAATTAATAAGGAGTCTTGACGAGGATGATCAATTAACATGTTGTTTTGCTTCTTTTCCACAGCAGTGCATGCAGCTGGTTGAATAATATAACATCAACCTGAAATCTGCTAAAAGGAAGGTCGGGAACAGCATAGGTATTTGGTGTCCTGAAGAAGATATACGTGGATGATTTTGGTTTTTATTTTTTTGGGTTTGTTGTTTTTGTTTTTGTTTTTTTTTTTAAAGAAAAGTATTTCTTCTCCATTACGCAACATAGTGGTACTGATTGGGGTTATCTTTGTCTCTCTCCATATAGTCTCTGTCAATGAGAGATTCAATCCTCTTTTTCAAGTCCCCAGGCTGCAAGAAAAGATGAGATTAGTATAACAGTTAGTAATACAAATGCAAATATATTTTATTTTTCAAAACAGGACTGCTAACAGCTACATAAGAAAATGCGCCATAGTAAATATCTAAATATAATTTCCTACCGATTCTCTGGCTTATTTCTGTTCACACACTCCATTTTAATACATTAATCTTTGGATTTGATTCAGACATATTTCACATTTCTTACTGTTACGGACAAGCGGAATGGAAAAATATATTACATATTTTCAGATAATCCTAGGAGGGTTTGAAAAACAAAATCGGTTACCTTTACAGGAAATTTCAGTTGATTATACAATTCAGAAACAAGGAGATTATGACCAAGCGTCTTTCTCATCTTCATTATTCGTACAATAGCAGCATCAATCTGATACTGCCTGTCTTGAAATACTCTTTCAGTTGTGCTGACCTGTTCCTCGACCTAAAGAGCGACACCACGAATATCACCTTTTATTGCTATTTTTTAATCAATTATATTTCTACAGTTAACCTTTACAATGAAATGAAACTCATGTATTCTTATTCGAGACAGACGCATGCATTACTGCATGCTAAGAGCCAAGTGATTCTGAAGTGTACTGCTAATGCAAGCCAAAGATAAGGATAAAGAAAAAGGGTGAAGAAAATAAAAGAAAATCCATCTTATTTTCAATCTATTTGATAAATTAAACTAAATCTTAAAAACTCACTTCAGATTTTTGAGAAAACACGTAACAGTCTGACAGCCCAAATAGAGTAGTCTTTTGCATCAAGCTGATCAACTCCAATTTGACTTTCAGAGATTTTAATATGCAAAGGCAAAAAAGAAACAAGTCAATGTTAATTAAAACGTGTCACCTTTTGTCAAGAATTTGGATTCAGGTACAACAAAGAGATCCACTGTAAAAACAGGGACAACCCTGACTAAACTCTCTTACCCGCTAAATTAAGAAAAGAAGTGACATGGTGACGCATTTCATTCACGAGTACCATATAGTACCAACACTTCAGCCATACCACAGGAACTTCTAAGGTGGACTGAAACATCTACACGATCCTATCAGTTTAACATACAGGCATTTAAGTTTGCAAGCACAGGAAGGAACCCAAGTTGTTTCGATTTCAGTGAGTTTTGAAATCTTTATTGCCTCTGCGAGTCATCCTGACTACCAAAAAAATTTAAGTTTCCTTTCTCCATATGCAAAAGCTATGTGAGGAAGTGCAGAGATTCTGTCTCTCCACGTAGGACATGTGGATAAACAGTTAAACAGAATGAAAGCAAAAAATAAATACATACTGTTTCTTTCATTTGGATTTGGTTGATCTTTATTCTAAACAATTTATGCTTGAAATCACCATTAAAGATGAATTTATCTCCATCTTCTACATCCTTGCCCTTTGGATTTTTAATCAGTACTCGCGCTTTTCCACAAGCTAAAGACTGCAAGGTTCTTCTTAATTCACTGTCCTCTGTGAAGACATTCGAAGTACAGGAGAAAGCAGAACAAAACATTAACATGAAGCGTTTTATGTGATTAATCTAGAAATACAATTGAAAAGTTACTGGTTTTATCTTAACACCTTCTTCCAGCTAAGTTCCAATTAGGTATCAACTCATCGCCTTCAAGCTTGCTCTCACATCTTTCACAGCTAAGTGCTGAGAGCGCGCACAGAATGGTGCGTGTCAGGAGGACAGACTCCGGCTCATCTCGGCGAGCTTTCCATCCAAAGGCAGTTTCAGAAAAGACTGCACATTAACGTTGTATGGCTCGTCCGGCTCGTAGTTCACAAACGAGTTTCACCATGTCTAGTGCACACAGGTGACTCACGGGGGGTTACAAAAGCGACCCAGCCGTGGATTGCCTTGAGGCCCCGTCTCTCTGCAGAGAGGACTCGTGGGGAGCTGTGTGGACAGCTTAGCCCTGGGTTGTCTGATAAACCCTAAACTAAACGGGGCGGTGGCTGCACCATTCAAAGAACCAAAACCTGAGCTGAGCCTTGAAATCCCTTAACAAATAGCATGCCCTGAGTCCCAAACCAACCACTGTTCAGCCACCTGAGGAAGCAAGGTGAAGGAAAAAAAAAAAAACTGGAGGGTTTCAGCTTCAGTTTCAAATGACAACCTTGTGTATTCAAACAGTTGCAGACCAGCAAAGGATAGGTAAGGGGAAACTTCACTCAGATATACATAATCCGCTCAGACATAGTAATACACACCATTCCACAAGTCAGGGGATAAAAACCCTACGATTCAGGTTGGAAATCGGGGAGTCACTTCTCCAACTGTACAGTTGGCTTGTGAAGGAGACCCTTCCCCCCTTGATCGGGACGCCGGTCGAAGTAGCTTCCCTGGGATTGAGAGCCCTTCCCTGGAGGGGTAAGTGAATATTGTTTATGCTTTTAAGTTTACAAAGACGTGTGTGCTTGTGCTTGTCTGTGAATCGCTTGTGGTTGTAATAGTGTACTGCTCCTGCTTTAAAAATGGCAGTAGTGCATTCCTCCCTTGCATCTGTAAAACCTGCAATAGTGGCGCGTTAAGTCTGTAAGTGAAGTTCAAATAAATCATTTGCTTGAACCTTGCAGTTAACTCTGTGAGTGAAGTTCAAGTCATTCTGGTTCTATTGCTTTAGTTTTGTTTGGTAGTAAGGGGACTTTTGAAGATAAAAAATTAGCTGCTGACAAGAAACTCAAGCCACCCATTTTATGATTTCATCACTATTTTTAACACACCCCAGAAAATACATAATAAAATAGAAACCAGAAGTCTAAACTGATAGGAAGATTTTTTGTGAGAAGGTAGAGCTGACAGCTGTGACAGTCACAAACTTCCCCCACAACAGGGAAGTAGTAGAAACAAGTGGGTGAGGAAAATTTTATCTAGTAAGTTCTAAAGCTGAAGGCATTTGGACAAGTAGATAAAATGAAGCCTAGAACATTCTAACAACTATGTTGCAAAGTCCTGTATCAAGATTTTGCAATAGAACAGCCTCTGCAACCTCTAGAATACTTTTATTCACAATACAAAATTATCAGCAAACGTGTTACATCTCCTGAACAGAGTTTTAGGCTAAAAATTGAAAGAAAGGTTTCGCAATCTAGTGCTGAAGTGCAACGTAACTGGATGCCATTTGATCTCCTAATCGTTCAACAGTGTGTGATCCTTTTCTAACTTTTTTTTTACATGCTTCAGATTTGACCTTCCCAAGGAATCGGCATCAAATTCTGTCACATCAGTATTCATCTTCTTCAGATCATTAATGGCCATTTTGAATAATACCTGGGGATCCCAAATAAGAGCTTCCTTTCACTGTGAAAGCTGCCCATTCATTTCTACCTGTTCTTTTCTGTCTTTTGATGAATTATTCATCCCTAAGAGAAACTTCCCTCTTAAGCCATGAAAATTTAGTTTATTTTAGAGCTTGTGAGGAGGTCTTACCAAGAACTTTTTAAAAGCCAAGTGCACTATTATGATTGTGCATATGCTTGCTGACTCTCTCAAAGAACATGAAAGGAAAATCGTGCATCACAAAAATAATGCTGGCTCTTCCCTAATATACACTTATCCATGGGCCTACCAATTCTGTTCTTCCCAGTACAGACATGCTACCCTGCAGTAGTCTGCAGAATTACCCCACGAACATAAAAAAATATATTAAAAATTTAGCACTGATCTTGTCAAGCTTGCACCAAGGCTCACTTAAATTGTAATCTAGACAGATTCCTGTAAAGCTTCAGGTGAATACTATTCAGCTGGTGGTGGTCTATTTTACTGTCAGATTTACTCGTCTGTTCTAAACCCTTTACCAACACTTCAACTTGCAATATATATTTTGCCCTCTAGCTTTTTTTAAGTAAGAAAACTAATCCTTGTTCACCTTATTCTTTACCTTTTAGTCCTAGCACATACAACTGTTCCTTCTGAAGAAGCTGTCCCACGTCTTCCATCTTCATCCCCACTCTCTGAGCTCTTCTCGCATCCACTATGTTACTTTTAGATGGTGGAGGGAGGAGTCTGATAAACCCTACAGTCTTTCTAAACGTTACAATGCGCCTTGTAACACAAGGTCCCTTTCAATTTAGATGAAGCCCGCCCTTCTTGTACAGGTTCCCCCTGTTTCAAAGGCTTTCCTACTTCCTAATAAATCTAGACCTTCTTCCGTATGTCATTTTTTCAAGCGTACGTTGCAATTCTGCCTCTCTGTCGAGCCCTGCACGCGGCGTTTAGAACATTCAGAAACAGTTTCTATGGCAACCCTACTGCCCAGGTTTTGCCCTCCAGGATTTCTACCGAGCAATTTGGACCCATGAGCCAGGACCTCTGGTTCATCCAGGGTGGCCTCCCAGAGTCTGGCCATCAGCACCTCTGCCCTTCGTGGTCACTTCACCAAGCGGTTGCATCACAAATTCAGCTGCTTTTTCTAATAACTGAATTGCTGTTCTTCTCGAACTAGCCAGGAGAGCAGCCTGCGGCAGGGTACCGCTGGGCGAAAGGATCATCCAAGTAGCAGGAGACAGGAAGGGCGCAGCGTGGGACCTATTTCTGACTTAATTTCTGGCCATAAGACTTGCCCCTTCTCTAGAAGTAGGGAGACTGCTAGGTGGGAATGGGACCTCTCTAAAGCAGCTCCGAATGCCTTGGGTAGGTAGAGCCTGGGAAGACAGAGACTGTGTGTCATCCATCCTGGCCCCACAGGAACCCCACGGACCATTAATTGTCCTCATTACCTGCATTCCTATACTATTTCCCCACAGGGGAAAGAAACAGAGACACGGCACTCAGTGCAATAACATAACGTAATACAGGTAGCTCCCAACTATCAGTTGTAGCCAGCTGCCTTAAAAACAGTCTATTGAAATCTTGAAATCCTTTCTATTGTGCTATAATGGAATGGACTTCCATGCAGCAGATTTTATCTGTTGCCGTCAGGCAGCCGGAATGCAAGCTCCGAGGTACAGCAATACAAGATGAGAAAGCAGGATCTGGATCAGGCTTGCGTGAACTTACGTTTGTTCTGTAACCACTGTACGTACTCTGACCTAATGAGCCTCTCCGGACTATCCTCATGCTTATCATTCACACTGGCAGGAGTTTTCTTCAGCTCCCTTGGCATTAATGGGGGGCATGACTAAGCAACTTGAAGCACTGATGCCGAGAAGCTGGAGCACCCAGGCTGTACTGCCTTCTGCAATGCATCATTCTGAACCACAGGGATTCCCGATATCCCTGTTTTACAGTATTTTAGTAAATAGATTTACAATATTTTTGTACTTGTATGGGTTCAAATACTCTTTTAGCAGTTGCTGTATTGGGTTGGTCTTAAGATTCAGCATGTGAAGGGCTACTGGGTATAACCTGCTGGTTGATGCAGAAGTTCCAGAGAGTAAAGAGATGATAGTGTTATCATTTTTAATGCCAACGGCTGTAACTAATTCAAGGAAGTCTAAACATTTGGGAAAAAAAAAAAAAAAAAAAACCCACCCAAAAGCATAAGAACACAGAAGGCAGATACTGCAGATGGTTAAAAAGAAAACTATACTTCTCAGTTTTCTTTATCCTTTCTGCCTTTGGGTTTCAAGTGCAGAGGGAGACAGTTACCAAGTATACACCCTACAGGACACGGCTCTTCTTAACAAATCAGACCTACTGTAAATGGGGCACTCCAGCAACAGTCATGGAAAACAGGTGGGCAAGCTCACAGAACAGTTCAACTGAAAACACTCTCTTGAATCACCCCGTAATGACAGCATTCTACAACAGATCATTTTCAAAATACAGTATTTGAAAGTGTAATGGAACAAAAATAATGTGTACAGACAACAGCCTTTATCACCACTTGAATTTTAAGAATTGCAATGATACATTTTATAAATCTAATAGGTTGTTAGTAGTACCATATGCTACACGGCTCTTACTATTAATTTTGTGAAGCATCTATTTTAGCTACACTAGGAAGTACCAGCAGCTTGTTTTCCTCATCTCTTTTGGTGTCTATGTATTATTGGCTCATAAAGTTTGTCCTAATGATCACGGCAAATTTCTTAAAATTAGGTCTTTACATACCAAATCACAACTGGCAATCAGTTGATGAATAAATTTAAGAATCAGAAAGTATTCTTCCTACCTACACCAGTGGCCATCTTAATTTCTTCAAAACTGAATTCATCTCCTTCATTAAACATAAGCAACACTAATGTCTGAAAGAGCGATACTTGAAATTCTTTCTTTCCCTAAAAAAGAAATATCAAATAATTAGAAATAATATTCAGAGCATTTTCTATTGTATCCCCCAAACCTGACAAGTTACAGAAGCTATACATTCTTTTTTCTATTTCTAGAAGAAGAGAGGTGCATTTTAGAATGTCTAGCACGCAGAAGAATCTGCCTGAATGCACTATCGAGGAAAGAGGATATTTTTAAACCCCCTTTTTCTTCCTCCTCGAACAGTGGCAATACAGCACACAGCAGAAGCTCATTAGAATGGCTTTGTATTTACTTCACATCATTCACTTTGTTTTCCTTACAATATATGAAATTCTAGCTTTGCTGCCATCAACAGCGAATCTCCTCATGCTTCACCCAAGTTTCATTTGAGATGAGCAAACTAACACAAAAGAAATCTTGGCACTGAATCAAATATGAAAGAAACAAAAGATAATTTTGGTTTAGTCAATCGACAACTACAAACCTATACATCTTACTGTTACATAATGCCTAAACCTCTAAGTTTCATATTCACAATGAGTTAGTACAAGAATTCAAGGGTTTTTTTGTCTTTGCCCTGGCTCAATTAAGCTGCATTATTAGCAAGGCAAGGTATTCCATGAGACAAAACAAAACCACATTAAGAAACAATGTGGTTAGCTAAGACTTAAATAATTCAACAAGCATTTAAATTTTAACCACAGTCATTACATGACTAACACTCTTCAGTCTCTTTGTATCCGTGAAGCACACTAAAAGCATCACAACTATTTCTACGATCAAAACAATTCCATATTAAAAATAATAAAATGCTCCATTCTTCTTCTTTCACTAATTTCTTACTTTATTACAACTTTCTTTATTCGACTGAGCAACAATTCCTATCAAGTTAATACAAATGTTACCAAAAGGTATCACATCGTCATCTTCGATTAGCTAGGTAGTATTTCAGTTTATTTATAAAAAGACTACTTTCTATACAAAATAACAGTACTGAAGTGTGACTGTTCCTCCACAAAAACATTACTACTTTTATAAAAAAATAAAACACATGACTAGATTCCAAATAATTGACTTAAATTTTATCCCAACAGCCTAAGCATTGAACAAGCAAACTCACTTCCTTAAATTCCGCCTTTAGGACAGCATGCCCTAAAGTGGTCTGCCACTGAAGTTTTCGACCACTGTGTTTTCCCAGGTAAAAGGTTTTAAATACCTCTTGAAGCTTTATCATCTGTAAAGCAGAGACAAAAATGTTTATTAGCATTATACCAGTGCAGTGATGCTGGATGCTTTCACACATGTAATTTCTTTATTCTCTTCAACAATGTTTCATAGTAAGTATTTTTGCGTGAAAAAATAAATCCAAGGAGCAAAATTGTCCTCTCAAGTACACTGGTACTATTATGCACAAAAGAAAGTCTCAATTCAAAAATAGCTTTTAATTTCTCTTTTTTATTCTTCTTTTTTTGTTTGTTTTCAATAAAAGCAAAATAAACTCCTGGTAAAGGGCTTTAGACCTCAAAAATGAATACTAGTTTTGTCCTGGGCTTTGACCAAGAAGTCACCAGACAAAAAGCATACATCTCACACCTATACACTGACTATTGCCATCTGCTCCCAAGTTCTTCCTTTAGTTTGTCCCATACAGAATCAAGCCGGATTCCAGTACTTTATGCCCTCTTACTTCCAAGTAAGGGGTTTTTACCCCTCCGTTTTCACGACGTGTCACTCAGATTGGATCCTTCCGAAGTAGTCTGCTATGGAGGAAAAGACGGCACAGGAGCAAGAGCACAAAAGCTTCCACACCTGCTGAACTGAACAGGAACCCTGCTACCACCTTTGGCCTCTGAAGTGCTCCCCACATTTCAGATCAAGCAAGGTATTGCAGGAAATAGGACTCCAACTACATATTTCAACTTAAAACGCTACTGATAGGAGCTCTGCAAAAATCTCTCAAGTTGGAAGCAATCTTTTTTCAGGCAAATGCCATTTGCATGCAGGGGCTAGTTGTGTGACACATTGCAGGGAACAGAGGAAGGATCTTACAGAAAAAAAGAATGTGCAGTAACATAACTATTGGCTAGATCAAAATGCCTAACCAAGGTAGTTAGAGGTTGACTAAATTAAGGTGAACTGTCCTGTTTCAAACTTTTAAGTGCTTGACTGCAATGTTAAGTAGGATACTGATTTAATTTAATACTGATTTTATATTATTATTATTAAAAAGGTAAAAAAACCACATTAAATGAAACAATCATCTGAAAAAAAGTGGGTTTTATCCACTGTGTTCTATTTTTTTGCAATTTTGGAATCTTTAAAATGAGATAAACCCCTTAAATATCTAGCAGAAAAACATTAAATGAAGGACATTAGTTCACCCTATGATAGCCACTCTGTAAAGTGCACTTAGAAGAAGAATTCAAACACTAACCTCTGAATTTAAGTGGACTTCCATAGGTGTGTAAGTTGGCCAATATCCCATAGTTAATATATTTACTGTCAGGTCTATATTTCCTGGGTCACTTTGGTTCTGCATATACTAAAATACAAGAGAGAAAAAAATCATTCAAGTATACTGTCTGCATGCTAAGTTAGAAAATGTATCTATTTAAATTAAAAATGTAAAATCAGCATAACGATAAAAAAAATTTCTATAGGCCACATCCTTGGTTAGACATGCTCTACCAGGATTCTGAATGACTATTTAATGCCTCCCCTCCCCAATTTCAAAACACAGCAAGTGGCTGGAAGTAAAAAGAACAACGTGCCTTGAAGTATCCTAGCCCACTGTCTTTACAAGGTATTAAGGTCAAAGGAACTTCAATGACATGCAAGTAAAGCAAAAGAAAAGCTTTTGATCAGAAGGATCCCCTGGGACTTCCACATCCATTAGACAAAACATTTCCATATAATTTGAGGATAGCATCAGTCAAGCCAGGCTGCAAAGCCTGGGACGGAAAAGTCACTACAGTATTTTATTACAGGAGCAGGTGTCCTGGGTCAGATCTTTACCCCGGTATCCCATCTTCAATAAGGCCCCGAAACAGGTACCCAGGGAGAACTGCAACAACAGTTTACAGCGTATACGGTTTTTCCTCCAAGCATTCCCTTGGTCACCAACCGGTTGGAAGCTTTGGGGCTGAGACACACACGGTTTCTGTGCACTGAGCAACCTCCAGGGAGTTTCTCTGGTGTGGGTCATTCACAAAGAATTCATCAGAGCACCAACAGTTTACAGAATGAAGGGGTATGGACTTTAAAGGATGTCAGACAACTAAATTACTATGTGGTATTTAGACTGTAGTTTACCTTAAAAGGAATCAAATAAAACTGTAAAACAAGATTATCTCTGAATAGATGTACAATAAATAAATTCTGTTCTATCAATAGAACTCTAAGTAGACTGTTACTATGACCAGCACCTGCTCAAAAGCTGGTTTGTTTGATTTTAGCTTAAGCCAAGGTATAAAGCCATTAAGTGCTTCCCCATCACTCTTGAAAATTTAGTACACGAACAGAAGCTAAATGTACCTGCTTAAACTGAACCATGACATCTTTTGACAGTTCCATGTCCTTGAACATGCCCTCCAGTTTGCTGGTAAAAGCAGCACCACATTCTGTCACACGAATTGAAGCAAATATCCCACAATTACAAAGCAGCACAGAACAAGCAATAAAGGTTTAACCTGAGACAGCTGAGCCAGATTTGCCAGGTAACAGAGCACCCACAAACAGGTACGGTTTAAGGCTTTTGCTCCTCTGTAGGTACATTAAATGAACCAGTCACATATCTAAGAGGTCACCCCAACAGTTCTCGCTGAGCACAGTGAAAGCTGTGATATGCTCAGCTATTACTTAAGATCTGGGTTGTCACTTCTTAAAGCACGAGAGGGTAAGGATTCCAATTTACATGCCAAAAAGTAATAAAAATTTAACACATCTGAAGGCACCTACCATGTTTAAGCTTTGACAACATGGACTTCTCAGCATCTACTGATGCACTTTTTCCAACCAGCAGCCTTTTGGCCAAGTCTTTCTTATAAAATGCTTCAAACACATCTTTACCTGTATAGAAATTGAAACAAAAATAAAATACAACTGAAATCATACATTCTACTTGCATCATTGCACTTCAGGTTTGTGACACAAGCCTTTCTCATCACATGTTGATCAGCAGAACAATAGTCACTATCCAACAGTGAAGAAAAACATGCAGATAACTTGTTCTTTTTATATTTTAATTATTTTCCTAACATATTTTGCAAAATTTTTACTTCTTTCTCCCCCCCCCCAGGAACATGGGCTGCCTTGTTATCTCCCATTGGATCAGCTGCAAATCACATGAAATTATTGTGGGTTCCAGAAGAACGTTCTCCCTCCAGTGGCCTGATTTATTAAAATTAAAAAAAAAAAAAAAAAGAAAGAAAGAAAGAAATAGGGTTCCTATGTATTAAATAAATATCCTTTAAAAGCCCAAGGTGAAGAAAAATTGACAGAAGCCTTCTGACTTGGTTTGCCAATAGCCTTTTGAAACAAAGAAGTCATACAGGCACCCACAAACTTTCACACCTTAAACCAGAGCTTCCGCAAATCTTTTCTATTGATAGTGTGAAGATATGAGCAAGTCGTGTGACTTTTAAGAGGAAAAAATTCACTGAAACTCAAGGCACTACTTGTGCAGCCTACAGCAGCCCTTCCTAATTCCTTGCAAACACCTTCCAATAGCGATTCCTCCAATACTTCTTCTTCCTTCTCCATCCCACCCTCTGGGGAAGTGCTGTTTCATGAAGCAGCGTCAAGATACTACCGAAAAGTCCAATGCCCAGAAACTAACTTCCCATTATCATCTGCTCTTAAAAGGACTCTTGCGCACCAGATAGCTCAAAATAAATTTGCACTTTTAGCTCAGTACTGCAAAAAATATTAAGAGAAAAAGAGTTGGTCAAAGTTTCAGATTAACAGAAATTAATTTCTTAAGCCGACAAGTTGCCAGCGATACTGTTCTCATTCACCATCTCCATCCAATTCCCTCTGCATCTGACAAAAATCACGATGCAAATGCTATTACTTTATGACTGATTTCTTGTCTGCTTTCCCATTATTTGTACTTGTTTTGGATTTTATGAGGAAGGAGCCCCACAGATCTCTGAACAAACTAATACAGAATTGGGTAGTTCCTGCTTATTCCACCCCAGCCCAGGATGCACGTCCCACTTCCCTCAAAACAGTGACCATGTGAGTCTCTCGGACTCAACCACATTTTTTTTTTTTCTGATATCCAACCTAGCAAAAAAACCCCCAAAAAACCCCAAACCGATCCTCCTAACACATTCAAGGGTTTTGCTCAGACAGGGATGTACATAAGGGAAGCGCATTTCAAAGGCAGTAAAACAGCAACAACGTTTTCTCCCATCATTCTGAAACCTTCTCTGTGTTCATTCTCAGCTACGATGAGAAAAGACAAGTCATTAGTTGCTGGGTTTTCATGGACTTTGCACCTATGACATACCGAGGTGGGCAGGGAAGAGAAAACCTGCACTAACCTTTCTGTTCTCTGTCATTAGAGGAGAGGCTGTGGTTACAGATACAGTTAATTTATGTGAAAAAACTTCCACCAACAGCTCTAACTCTTAGGTCTCCACTCACAGACTGTGAAAGGTCTGTAACGTGCTAATCTCCATAAAACACGTCTGTCCTCCCCGTGTATTTATTGTGCTCCTTCAGATGTAAGGCAACCTGGATTTAAGACCAAGTCGAGCAGAAACTCATGCTAAAAAAGATCTCTTGCATTCACAGGAATGCAGTTCTGCTAGTAGCAAGAAAAACAGTTTTAATTGCATCAATGGTGAACAGCTCTTTCTTACCATGAATGAATCTAAATATGATCATGATTTTGTCAAGGATTCTTTCCAGCTCTTCATCTGTTGCTTCTTTATTACCAGCTCTTAACTTGGAATCCACATATTTTGCTACAAATAAATAAAACAGTTTAACAGCATAAAAAAAAAAAATCTAAAATAACCAACTTAAGCATCTCCCGCTTGAAATATTTCAGTATGTTAAAATATAAGTGTTAAATTTTCTATTTTCCCTTTTCCCATCCCTATGTTCAGTGGAATGATAGTACTCCCTACTGTACTACTGCCATAATGGAAAAATACCACAAAAAAGGAACTGTCCAAGAAAGAAAATGAATACAGTGTAATCATTAAAAATAATGCATTAGAAATTCCCACATTTTGTGTTATAGTCATAGCAAGCACATTAGCTGTTGAAAGACAATGTTTTGGAAATGTACAATGCATATGAATGTATTTTATGAGAAACAGAAACAAACAACACAAAGAGGACTATTTCTGTAGACCTTTACCATGTCCCTCATGCTCCTTGGTATGAGCATACCAAAATTTAAACAGAAGCAATGCTCTCAAGTTAGTAGCTTCAGAATGCCAGAAATAAGGTTAAGCCACGAGTTTAGCTAAGTATTTATTAAGCCACATTAGTGTCCTTATACAACCTTCTGCGCAAGAAGGAAACCTTTGCAGGAGCTGAAACACCACGCTCCACAAACGACAGCAGCCCCTGTCATGGCTTTGACCTGTATCACTACGTCGTGCGATTTGTCCTACATAAAGCTGGTTTTAGAAGGACGCCACAAAGTAAGTTGAATAAAGGCAAAAGAACATACGGAGGAAAAACAACCAACCAAGGAGCGGGATCCTCTCCCGGTGTAAAGTGCTACAGCTCCAGTTTTGCTACAGGCAAAATAGTCAGAACAGCTTTTGCCAGGTCAGGGATAAACCCAATAACAGTATTTTTAAGATGTTTTTGTTATTTTTCCCCTTAATGAGCACCAGTTGCCCCTTCAAGGTAAGTTTTTTTTCTAATAAAACTCCTTGTATCTGAAGGCTTTAAAATTGTTCTCCCAACTTCAGCCTTCAAGGCAGATAGATGGGCTGTCCTTAGTCCCTCCCGAGAGATCCGTAACGTCCAAAGAACTCCTCTGCTACCACAATTAAAAACAGTTTTGGGGTTTTTTTTTCTCTGCCACAGCTACTCTTCCCCCTAACCATTTACTCCACTCGTAGCATCAGCCTTACTCTCTCTGAGCAGTTGTTAGCACCAGGCACCGTGCAAGAAGCAGAGTGGAGGGAGAACAGAAGTTGGCATGCTCCGTCAGGATGCCGCGCACACACCTAACAGCACACCCAAGCTTTTGGAACCCGCAACGCTCCCAGGTTAACTTTTGCCTCGTATCCCAAAAACCAGTCTCCTAAAGCAGAATGCGTACTGCATCACTATTGCACTAGCACACTCAGCAGCATTATCTTATCATGCTCTCTATAGACTTTCAAAATATTTTACAGAAAAATATTTGGGTACCTATCAATTCTGCAGGCTTATTTGGTCTCTTGTTGATAAATGTTTCAAAGGACTCCTTCATCAAGTTTATAAATTTTTCATTTTTCTGAAAGCACACTTCTATGATATGGTCCACTTTATCCTTAAAATCTAGTAGCTCTTGCACCATATCCTTGTCTTTTTCAGGATTAACCACTATTGTTGTCCCAAAGTTCTGTAAAACAAACACTTTTGATAATAAAATACTTTAGAGTGCTACCTATCTCCCCCAACAGACACATTTACCCTTATAAAATTTATCATTAGAAAGAATAATTTTCTTTACAGAGCTACTTATGTGACTTCCAAGTTTTCAAAAAATGAGATGCATCGAAATTTAAAATAAAAACCCAGACACACATTAATGGACTTCAAACATTAGTGTTTGATTTAAAGATTATATACATTTAAGACAAAAGCNAAAAAAAAAAAAAAAAAAAAAACACAACACAGTAGACATGACTGTATGAAGTGCAAGTTTACAGTTAGATACAGAACTACATGATTCATGTAAAAGAAACTATATGGCAATTGCCTCAGAAACGTTAAGTGTAATGGAAAACTTTGCACTATTTTTCTTAAATCCACTAGAGAGCTCTATTGATTGAACTGGTGGCAAAAATTCAACTGCTGCTCACCACTCCAAGATTTCTCTTTCAGCAAGGGCTTAAAAGCAAAAACACCTAGCTGACTTGCAATAGAACAAAACTTTCCCATTTTCAAGAAGCGGCCACAGACTTGACTTTCTTCTCTTGTTCCTACATTTATTATCTTAAAAGTTAGAGATACAATACCATTTGTCTAGTGAACCAAAATATCCTGTAAGGGAGGATTTTAACCTATCAGACAATTTACACTTGCTGAGTAACACCGATCGGCACCCTAGACAGAATGATCAGTTTTCCAAGGTGAGAAAGAGGAACATTTGCACAGTAACAGCAGAACAGCATTCAGTCGGTGTATTTTCATCAACTGAAGCATGTTAGCCACAACAACAGTCAGAGAGAGATGGGGAAATCCCTCCCAAACCTCAGAATTTCCACTTCAATATCTAATTGTCCACTGCAATCTTTCATCGAGATCTTTCTCAAGTAAGATTTCAGAGTGAAGCCAAACACAAGGCTGCCCAAGGTCCTTAGGTTCAATAGGTGTATCGCAGAATGGTTTGGGCTGGAAGGGACCGCTGAAGATTATCTAGTCCATCGTATCTTACACTTTGCACAATTTCCCATTCGTTAACACAGCATTTCGGACATCTCACAGTCTCTATCAGTTACATTCATAAATTGCAGGGCATTCCCCTCATTCTGCAAATGGCGAACTGAGATACAGAAAGCTAAGTGGCACCTCCAAAATCATAAAAAGATCACCACAGTAGAGCACAGACTTTCACCCCAGTAACCTGGCATGCTCTCTGTGCTTTTTCTTACACTGGCTCACAAGAGAAAAGTTCTTGAAGCCTCACGTTAATGCGTTCTGTCATGCAGAATGGTTGAAAGGAGAAGATTTACTGACACTATAGAAAATGGCTTCTAGCTTTTTGAGTCTGTAGAAAAAGGTCTTAAAGCCATAAAAGGTCTGATTCTGTGAGACAGAAGGTATGATAAGCCAACTTAACAACGTGCTGCTGTGGAAGGAGAGGTTCCGGTCCTCCTTTCCTTATTTTCCTACCTGTCCCAAATTCCTGCTTCTTTCCGTGGGCCAGCACATGGACTTTTCTGTGAGCCTCTTCAGCTCACTAAACCTGCCATAAAACTGGCCTTGCCCAGGTACTGTGTTACAACAGATCACAGAAGAGTCTATGGAGTGGCAGGCAGCACAAGGGTTAAGTCAGGAGTGTGATCTGGGAGCAAGGAAGATGTTCCTTCTTGGCTGCCTACGGATCCACGGGCTGCATATGGGGACGCGGGATGACACCCTGAGGAGCAAACCCCACTTCGGTTCTGGGGGGCAGAGGGGGGACTGTAGTCCCACATCCTTGGGCTCACGCTGGTGGTGGACGATGCCGAACTCCAGACGTGGGCGTGCAGGAAAGGCACCTCCAAAACGAACAGATGTTGCGCACTTAGTCCTGAAGGTTGCTGAACACGTGGGTGATTCAGGGGAGAACCACCACATCAGGAATTATCCACTCCAGAGAGAAATCTCTTCTGTGAAGCTCTCCTGCCTTCGTCTTGCAAGAGCACTAGAGTGCAAGCTCTCTGGGGCAGCGTACTATATGCATACTGTGCCTAGCAGAACAAACCTGAAGCATCTAAATACAACTTTGATGATGGATTATTTTCAAGAGGAGTATTCCGTTCCAAGTAGCTTAAACGTTCATCAGCACTGCTGTTGGTTGCAGGTTGGTTGCATGAAGCACTGCTAACCTGCAGTAGAATAGCTACATTCTGATGTTTCCCTGATTTTGCAGGTATGCAAAAAGTTGAGGGTATTTGTAGCAAAACACAACACATAGTACAGTCCGGCATACCCTAAACATGTGCATGTGGCTCTATAAGAGCAAAGCAACCCAAAATAACTTCTTGTATAATGTTCATACCTATAAGGAAAGCAATTTCCAAGTAGAAATTTAAAACCAAAGCTTAGGTGTTGCTGTTTCTCATCATGTGACTGTTATTGGGGGGAAGCATTAAAATCCCTCCCCATATTTGTTAAAACAGAATTATGATGCATACACCTACGTATTATTCTTGGGTTTGATAGAAGAAATACATGATAACAGCATACACTTTGACATTAGTTAAAGAGATCTCTGAAATACCTTGATGTATTCACTCCAGTGTTGCAAAAGGATCTGCTGCCCACCTTTTACCCGGCTGAACAGCTGGTATGTCTGGGTCAAATCTGATACTCTATTTTCATCAAGCAGGTTATCAAGTCCTAAAAAAATTAAATTAGAAGAGTGAGCAAATTTGAATACAGTTGCATAAATACAGTCAGAAATATATTTGAAAAATCTCTAGGAAATACATCGAAAGACAAGACCCTCCAGTGTGCTTAAAAAGTATGAACTTTTTAAGACTAAATTTCTGAAAGCAAGTGATATGTTCAGGGTTAACATGTCCCCTTGTTTAAACTGGCTGAAACGATTTATGGTATAATATTTTAAAACTATTTCAACTGAAGTACTTTCCCAACAAGGTGTTCTGCCTTTTGCAGGATGTTTACGAGCAGTGCTTGATTTGAAGGGTACAGTTTTATCAAGAACCTCTAAAGAATGTCAGAAAACAGTAAACTGCCCCAAATTTAAAGTAAAGATAAATACTTTGCAAGATTTTTTTCTGTGGAGCATGGCGAGCCACGTTTTTAGATTAAGAATGTGCTATGAATTGTCTATGCTCATACCGATGGAATAACACAAGACTACAAGTTCCTTCCAAGCCTTTTGCCTTTATTGATTCACCCGACATGAGACAGCTTTGGACCAACAAATGGAGAAGTGAAGCTCAAGGCAACATGTGAAGCATATAACAACTACGTACACATTTTTACGTTTGAGAATATGATGAAAGTAGTTCCAATGTAATCAGAGATACACTGTCTGGTGTTGGTGACAGAGGCTTTAGTAATATGGGAGGGTAGTATCAAAGATTTATGGCAGTTTTTTTAAATCCAGAAAGCTTGATTTTACACAGGTTGACAATTCACATCAACAGTGTAGCTGACACCATACAACTGTCCTACTTCACAAAATATAATTCATGAATACCAATTTTTAAATGGTATTAGATTACAAAGGATTTTCAATCTCTACTGAATCAGCTCATTTTCTACTATAGTCTTCAGCTGAAAAATACTTTCACTGTACATTATAATTTACTTACATGTTCAGAAAGGCAACCAGTGTTCACGAATGATGTCAGGTAAAGTTTTGCCTGATATTTTGAGATTTCCTAAACTTTTGAGATACCAGAAGAATGAACATACTTACACGTAAGACAACAGATTACAAAGTCTTGAATACATGTGATTGGTGTTCTTTTGGCATTGAACAGGGAATTAAGAAATGCCCATTCCATCACATCCAAGCATCACCTCCTATTCATTTAAAGACACGAATACACTAACTGCTTTATTATAACCTAGATGATAAAGCTTAACCTTCCTTCTTCCTCTGGCATACGAACTGTGTGACTGAAAAAAATATTTTGCCACATTATTTGACAAATGAAAAAGACATACAGGAAAGTCCTCTGACACAAGGCTTCACACAACTTCCAGAAAGCACTGCCACACCCTTGGAAAACATTATTATACTCACAGGAAAAAAAAAGCCAAAACACCAATACGTAGTTAATGGCAGTTGTAGTAATAGAAGAAAAAAAGTTCCTTATACATACCCTGCATTGTAAGCTTTCTCTCCCCCTGCACCAAACTGACTACCTCACATGCCTTCTCCTAAGGAACAAAACCTACAAAAGGCAGTATCTTCTACTTGCACGGAGTACTAGGATGTTATAAGCAAATTACAATGTGCCCTGGATCAAATGACTGCAGAAAGTTATGTAAGTCAAGTGACGTTAAGACTTACTTTTTTTTTTTTTCTTCAAGTGCAGACATAGAATACAACAGCTGATCCAACAACACTACAGTCCAAAAATGTAGTAACTAGAAAAATGTACAAATCTCTCCATATTTACATGGATGGTACATATACATCATAAACTAAGAAAAAGTTCAAGTTAAAACAAGACCACGTACTTTCTGGTTAAGCCAACCGATAAACAAATGTGTCACTGGAAATGCTACTTAAAAATAATATTTGAATTAAAAAGCAAGCAAAATTGACATATATCCACAAAAAAATGAATTACTCTTACCTTCTGTTTATGATAAGCTTAAGAATAGCTAAGACGGGGTGACCGTGCTTATTTTTATAAATCTATTGGAAACAGTGAAATAATCTATTCCCAGGGTAGTTCAGAGAAAACTGTGAGCATACGTCTATCTTTAAAGGGGACAAAGAAAGAAGTGAAAGGGGTATGTATATCAGCCTGGAAGTATTAACAAATATGGATGTGATGGAGCTTGAAGATACCAGACTACTAGGGATATTTGTTTGGCAGCAGTAAAGGAAACAAAGATGTAAGGACAATTTGCTAGAAGACCTAAAACCTAAAATACGGCTACTGCAAGAAAAGGAAAGGATCATTTAAAACATTAAAAAAATCAGGGACTAGTGACCAAACCCAGAAATTCAGTGAAAAAGGAGAGATTAAACGTTAAGAGGAAAAAAGAAATGGTGATTTGAAGACGCCAATGTCTGAATAAGGACTTCCTAAGAAGACAGCAGCTCTTATCTGAAATTGCCAGACAAAAGGTAAAATACAGACAAAAGTATGTAAAAGTTCATTGCCTTGGAATGTTGTCAGTTCCAGTAACTCATGATTCTTGAACTATACAGTCACAAGAACATGTCAAGATATTGCACCTGAGCTGTGTGATTATCACATAAAAAGAGTTACAACAGTAACTGCAGCTCTCATTTAGAAGTTTATATAATTCTAGGAAATAAGCAATTCCAAAGGTTTAATTCCTAAGTCCACTGTTGCAAGGAGATTTAGGGGGTTTAGCAACCTTTACAAGTATGGAATTATATTTCAGGTACTTGTTTCCACATATACAATTTACTTGTCACAGTGGGTGTAGCAGTCACAGGGTTGGCATTCTCTTTCTGTGAAAGTTTTTCCCATGGCTAACATACCTCCTTAAATTCCTAAGCTGTGGAGTTTACAGTAATTGCAGAGTATGAGAATCTGTTATCAGAGATTAAATTAATTTAAAAAAAAAATACCTTTTTGCAAAATAGCTGATAAGTGTTCTCCTAGTAGCTGTTTCTCCACACAAGCAATCAGTGGTTTCCTAAATAAGGCAAGAGAAGTGTATTAGAATTATTAGAGTTTAAGGGAATTGCCTCCTGCCACAGTGTATTTGTGAGTAACTTACATTATAATATTAATTTTTAAAAATCAACAATTTTCCACTTAAGAGTCTACAAATTAAGACAAAAATGTCACATGTGATATAAGTCAAGAAAGAAAATGAAGCTTGTATATAATTAAAAAAGAAATTCAGGCTTCAATACTAAAAAGCAAGTTCTTACACAGTAAAGTAGAGAAGCTCAGATACCAAAAATCAATACAAAAACATTTCTGGAAAAAAGTCAAATTGACATTTTCTTGGAAACAAACAAACAAACCAAACCAAACCAAACCTCTCCAATGGTTTGAACTCCAAAACAACACAACACATGCTGGTGATGTTCAAAACTCAAACTTTTCATCTAATTGTTATGCACCTACGTAAGCATAAATTGAACTAGAACCACAAGACTCAAATTTGCAGAACATTTAAAATTTGTCCTTGAATTTTCCCTACTTTTTACTATTAATGAAGTATTTGATACATTCACTTTAGGTAGGTACGAAAAATAATGGCAAGTTTCCTTTACATGGAAATGCAAATTTCCTTTACATAGCCTAAAAGAAAAAAGAAATGCCTGAAGTGCAAAGGGATAATTAATTTCAGCGTTTTAAACTTCTACCGCTGCTTACAATATGACAACAAAAGACCAACCGTTTCTTTCTATTCTAAGTTTTATAAAACTGGTTCTCAGACCCTTAATTTAGATTTTCTAGAAGAGGGGTGCTCGACTTGGATTGATGGAAGCCTTTTATATAGCAGCATCTACTTTATGTCCCTAGCTTTGCTAAAACACCACCCTTCCTGAAACAGCCCATCCATGACTCACCTGACCTCCATGCAATACACCGTCCCTTCATCTCAAAAAGATTAAATTAGAATTTGGAAAGGTTCAGAGAAGGGAACAGGGATGATCAAAGCATGCAGCAGCAGCCACAAGAGAAACAACTGCACATGTTAGGACTCTTCTTTCTGGGAAAGAGACGACTTAGCAGAGATACAGTGCGTTGGGAGGGAGGGAAAAGGTAGAAGGGAACTGACTGATCACTTTCCCTTCCAGTGCAAGAACTGGGGTCATCAGTGATGGTACTGGGAGCCAGACTTAAACAAAAGGAGGCAATTTATCACGTGGTGGCTACTGCACCGGTGGAATGCTTTGCCAAAGGCTGGCACAGATGGAAAAGCTTATGTGAATCCCGGTGAGACACTGCAAGCATTTGAAAGAGATCCAAACAGACAAACCACGTCAGGTTCGGAAAATACCCTAAGCTCAAAACAGGCAGACACTAGGAGAGTATGAGGGCATCACATATACTTACTTTATTCTTTCCTTTCAGCAGTCATAAGCAAAGATGAAATACCAGTTAGACAGACCTTTGGTCTTCACACATATGGCCGTTTTTATGGTCACTTCCAAATTCCCCTACATTTCCAACTACTGCCATCTACAGCTGCCGACTGTCTCCAACAACAGAAGGAGTCAAGGTTGTATTAAATACCATCCTCTGCCCTGGAAGACCTATTCTGCCTACAGGCAAAGTACGGACAATTCATCTGCTTGAGACTGAGCGGCAGAGCACTATTTCCTGACAAGCAGAGAGAATGAGTATTTATCTTGACTGCTAGCTAACGAATGAGCCTGCAGGTACCTTCTGCCTGGCCTCAAAGTCACCTACCTCAGTCATCTACTGACCGCCCAGGAGATGTGCTTATTCTGGTCAGCTGCCCAGAAAGGCATGTACTGATGGGCTGAATAAATCCCTCTACGGGCTGCAACACCACACTCTCCACCTGTTGCACAAATCTGGTCTAAAGTATTCTGAATGGTGTTTCCCACGACTGTTTTGTCCTGGAGGTATCACTTCCATCTCAAGATCAAACCCAGTAACTAAATTTAACATCCTTTCTGCTCTTTTCATGCACACCCTGAGAGACAGTATGGCCTGAGGACAACTCAAGGGCACTAATTTTAAGAACTGCTGTTTCTTAATGCAAAGAAAGGAAATTAGTGCGAAGCCTTCTAAAAGTAGGTTTCTAAGCCTTTAACTAACAACGAGATTCAAAGCAAGGACTTGATGTATATCTAGACAGAAAATGTAATGATATCAACCTAGTTTTTAACTTAAACAGCAAATAAATTAACTTCATACATAGAAATAGTTCCATATATTTTAACATGAGTGATTTTGCCAGAAAAAGCTAGTCACCCTGCAATCGGCATTTACAAGAAGAAGATTCAGGTTCAAATATGTACCATGACATGCAATGCACGTGTGTGTGAGTATATATATATATACAGTATGTCTGAAGAAAATAGTAAGTCAAAGAGATAAATTTTATTCAGTTATCCTTTTAACACCCAATGAAATACCAATACATCATCCAGAAAACCAAAAAATAAAATAAAATGTTACATTCATTATTAACTGTTATGTTCTTTATTTAAAAAAACCCAAAGAAAACAAACAAAAAACCCCCCCCAAAAACCCCAACAGCTTACTGCAGGACAAATTATATATGGATTTATAGCGTGTCAGTGACTCTAAAGTACTTCCTGAATGCACACGCCTACCCCAGCAAAACACACACTATTACTCGACACCTGAGTGAAAAAAGGACAAGCTACCTTGCACAATACATTGGCAGCAGCTGCAGCAAAGCTGATCTACTGTTAAGTTCACATCCTGGTCTGTTCATGAGTGAGGTTCCATAATTTAACTTTTTTTTTTTTTGCCTAATGAGTCTTTCTTTCCCTCAAGGGATTTGTGGTTAATGTTGTTATCAGTACATGAATGGCTAAAATCAGCTGCTACTTTGATAACGCAAATTTGAGTTCTTACACAATGTTTTGTTAACTTCAGTATACACCGATAAATCTTTCTGGACAAGTTTTCCCCTCTTACTCAAAGAATATTTTGATTTTAAAGAAATCAGTTTTGATAAAAATGAAGTCTTAAAAAAACCAAGCTGTACCACAAGCGCTGTCAACAAGACAGTATCTGTAAGATAATGCAGAAATAATCCGTGTGTCTCTGCAACCATGGATAATCACACTGGTTATGAAGGATGCTCGACTTATGCTAAGAGTGACAAAATTTGTACTCACTGCGTGCTGTGGTCTAAATATGTTATTACTCTGTCTCCTTCTTCTTCCAAACGTTTATTAACATGGTGAAGATATTCTGGGACCTAGCAAGACAAGAGAATGTCAAGTTCAACTGCAAAGGTATGAAAGGCAGATAATCTTGTTCTATGACAATTATTTTAAACTAAAAATTTGAAGAGAATATAAATTGGAAAGGACTATTCCACCAGAATGTTGTTACATACTACATAATACATATTTTCATTAATCAACGTTAGTTTCTATTAAAAGTATTATAACCGCACCTGACAGAAAGGAAGAGAAAGAAAGAAATCTGAGAATTTTTCAGAGGAAGTTAATTTTTTCTCAAAACCCTTCCGAGCTAAGCTAGCCCTTTAAAGCATCATGGAGCAGATTTTCAGTTGGTGGGAACCATATAGTTCTATTATTTCAATGGCAGTTTGTCCAGTGGAGTAGCTGTCCCTACGGAGAGTTAACACATATTACGCCACAGGTATGGAACTCAAGGCTCCAAATGATCAAACCAGTTATGCATACATGCATATGTATGTACATTTATGCACACACATACACATGTATGTACATATGCATGCATATGTATGTAGATGCATATGTGCATATGCCTAAATATGCACATGTATACACTGTGTAAGTTAGGGCCTTGCTCCTTTTGTGTTTTTCCACTAGGCATATAAAAGCAGTAAGACTGTTGGTCTCAAAATCTGTGTCGAAGCATTTCACCTCAGGTCCCAGTGGAACGCCAGGGAATGTGGTGAATAGAGCAGGATTAGACACAAAGATTCACCTCAGCGCAACGCAAACAGGCGTATTGACTCCATGTTAAAATGGAATTAATAAAGGTAGTCTGCTGTATTTTAGACCACCAAGAAACGCATACATTTTCAGACATGACCGCATCTGCAGGCTGCCCACTGCAGAGCATAATTTTATCTCAGGAGGGCAGAAAACAAAAATGTCTTCAGTCTATTTAACTAACAAGGAAAAGAAACAAAACAGCAAAATAAATGCAACGAAAGAGTAAAAAAGTAAACGGTTAACTTAGGTATTAACCACATAGTAAAATAATGCCAGTGGATATTTTACAGCTCTTGGGCAAAAATAATATTGATGGCACACCTTTAAGCTTTATGTGGAAATTACTTTCTGTTAGTGTGACTTCAGCTACACAAAACGTCACTGGGTTTCTCCACCCTTAATTATATATTTCAAGCACCAAGGCAATCTGGAGCCTGCTCTTCCCTTTGATGCAATACTGTGGTCCACATTAAAACACATGAATGTGTACGTGCGTACCTGGGTACCAGTGAATTTCATTGAACATTAATATACCATGGCACTACTACAAGTTCTCATGTATCCCATAGCAGATAAAACTAACATAAAAGCCATCATCTACAGCGTGCACCTACCTCTCTTTCTTGCATTAATCTTTGGCCTTCTGCAGCATATAAGCAATTGGTCTCCTCCAGAAACCTCTGTTCAAATGATTCCTTGTAAACCTGCTCAAGAAATTAATTTAGTTACTTAGATTAAGCTGCCAGTAAGGGTAGCATCTTTTGGGTGTCAGGCATAGAGGGCAAGTAAAATCTCAAGAACGCACACAGTTACGAGAAGTGTCACAGTAACATTACATTAACACAGAAGTTCTCTGCCCGCTGGTTTTAGAAAGACTGAGAGCAGAGCTGACTTCCCAGTGCAGCAATAGCATGTTTCAGCCATCAGTACTCATATTGTATAAATCGACAGGCTTCTTTTTAAGGCACACAGCCCAACACCAGTACCCACCATCACAGCACCGCAATGACATCCAATCCACCTGAGCTCAAGGCTCCCACTGATATTTCTGTGGCAAAAAAATAATAAAATACTTCCAACTAGTGGAACATTGGCACAAAACAGGTAATTCTCATCAGTAAAATAATAATACACTCAGTAATGCATCTTCAGATCTGCCAGGTTTATCTCAGTGGCCCAGGAAAAACGAATTATACCAAATAAGGTGAAGTCTCTTTCTCCAGGGAAGGAGTAAGGTGTGTAAAAAAAGGGCACCAACAACAATCACAGACATAAAAAAATTTCTGCATAATGATTAGCAGTTTAAAACAGACAGGAGACAAGTTAGAAAGGACAACTACATAAAATAGTTAAAAGTCTGGAGAAGGCAGGTCAGGAACAACATGTAAACAGAGGGACAGTCACTGAAAAGAAGAAGGAAAGATTTCCTTGAGTGTGGTGGAAGAATAAAAGAAAGTATTTATTCCAAAACATGTAGCAGAGCTGTAAACTCATTACATTCTGACCATTTTTTTTTTCTCTTAAGGAATTCTAAAAGTTTGATTTTTTTTTTTTTCCCCAATGCAGACTTAACTATGAAACCTCCGGCTTGACAAGTGTTCAGAGCGTAATAGTTCACTAATTCAGCACCACAAGTAGACATCAACTCACTGTTTCAGCCTTCTCTTTACAATAGCTCCATGTTCAACACAATCAAATACTAGATTTCATTTCTTGCCTTGCTTTCCTTCAGGGTAACTGGAAAAACATTAACATAACTGTATATGGAACTATTTTCTGCATAAAACCTGTAAAGCTCTACAATAGGAAACAGCTACAGAATAGGATTTATGCAAGGAGGAATCAACTTTCAGCAGCTGGGTCTCAATTGCATAATTGCCTAAAAATCAGGAATGAGTAGGAGATTAACTGTTCAAATTAAATATAAGATTTGCTTAATTAATTAATCTTTCTCCAGAAGCTAACTTCTGTTGAAAGAGGGAGAAGGAGATATCCTGGCATATAATTACAGGATTATGAGCACATCTCTCTCTCAGTGAAGTGACAGACATTATAAAAGAACAGATTAGACTAGGTTGGTTTCCCTAGTGAAAAAAGAAAACTACACTTTTGAGCCAATGAAGAAGAATGCAGACTTAAATCCAATTCTGTAAGCAGGATCCAATAAAGGGGAATGTTTATCTTTAGTTAGGAGAGTACTTCGCTAAAAAATTATAAATGTTAAAAAGTAAACACCTACAAAAAGCTGATGCAGTTAGAGAAACCTGGCAAGTAACAACGGGAAAAAAGGGGGGAAAGCACACAAATCAGATCTGCCCCTCCAGGTTATGTGATCAGAAAAAAATCACTGACATAAGTTTGCCTTCTCTTGAACAGAATCATTAGTTATTAATTTTTCTGGTACACTACAGAAAGTTACAGATTAAAGTCAGGAGGCTTAACATGAAAGGCAGAAAAGCAGGTAAGCTGCCTGACCAAAAAGGACTATTTCATGCAGTCTTCCTCTTTTGAACTCTTTTTTTAAACCTTCAGCCAGTTCCTCAACACTGTACACCACTTGGGAACAGAGCAACCTCAACAGATTTCAACAATGAGAGACAGCTCTGAAGTTTTATCGCCCATCACACAAGGCTGCAATGTCAACTGGAGGACAACGATGTCGAAGTCAGAAGCACAGCATTTTTTAGTCTATTTGGTTACTTAGTATGCTAATGGAAAGTTCCAGTAAGTTTTGGATTGACCTTATCTATTTGAAAACCTTGGCCTTAACTTTGCATCCCATTCTACCCTTGGCATCTCTAAGAAGTTGCCAATATAATGATGTTTTTGTGATACAGACCCAGGATTTGCCCTCCAAAAAGTGACACCTTTTTACAGTGACAGAGGTGATCTTTTTTTGTTCCTACATTTAATCGGCACTAGGATTAGAAAATGAGTGATTAAGACAGACAAAACAGTGCACATACTAAAAGACTTGCAAATCTATTATTTAAAGAGTTTGCAAGCCACTACCTCTGCTAAGGGAAACAGGCAAAGAGGTCTCATTTAAGAACAGAGAATAAAAGATTGCACATTGGGTAAAGAAGAGGCAATCTTACCAGTCTAACAGCTAGATTTTGAAGCACATTTTCTACAAGAATAAAATTATTTCTGTCCAACACACAAATCAGAAAACTCCAAACTGTTTCTAAACATAGCCATTATCAGTAAATTTTGCTGTACTCACCTGCAGATCAGACAGCATGCTCAACAAACTCCGCAGCAAACTTCTGTCCACAGCTTCACCATTTCGTTCTCGTTCGATCAGCAGGAGGATTCCATCAATTGTCTTGTTTTGAACCTGCTTGTCACTAACGACGTGATTTCTAAATAACTCTAGCCCCATATCCCTGTGAGAATATTGAAAATTAATAAATCACACTGTTGATTCTTTTAAAAAATCTGTATCTCAGTTTGAGAAAAATAAATACATATAAAATATATACAGTCTATATGTATTATAAAGAAAGAGAATATATTAATGGTGTGCATATTCTTTTAGACACTGTCCACTAAGAAAACTGTAACAAGAATCATCATAAAAATACCAGGCCACATGCTACCACATGCATGCACTTCAGCTAAGAACTGCAACCAGCCTGTCTGTATTTCACATAATAGACTATAACATTCTCCGTTTATTAAAAAAATTACTATTATAAAAACAGTAAAATATCTGAACATGTACCTTAACATAAGATTCCCTGGATCAGTCAATCTACATATAATTTTTAAGTTTTGTTCAAAAGCATGAATTCTCTGTATGTTTAGGACCTTATTATCACCTGTGTCAGATTCCTGTTTCATTCTAAGAGGACGAAGAGTGGTGCTTCCATGCCATGAAGCAGTCAATTACTAAACATGGGCTTGGCCAAGGAAAACAGAGGAATCTTAGATAAAACTTGTTACCTCCAACTCCTTCACACACATCAGGATTTCAATAAAGGGAATTTTCCCAGTATGAGGAAACAAAGACACAAAGTATGAACAGACGTCTTCAACAACGTTTAGTAAAAGGAAGCCTAGCATAAAGAGTTGGAAGAAAACTACTGCAGAGGTTGGGAAGCAAGACGCCCACAGGACAAGCGAGGGGCAGGAGAAGGATGCCAGGTTCCTCAGACAGCCCGAGGGACTCCTGAGAGCACAGAAGCCAGCCAGGCAGGAAAAAAGGTACGCTCTTACTTCAGTACTTTAACTACAAATTTTTTTGCTTTAGATGGAGTAACGACACCAGAAATTTGCGGCAAAGCCTGGGTTTGTTTGCTTGGGCGATGATGTAAAATGTCCCTCAGGAGGGATGCTTAAAACCGGAATGCGCAAAGATGTGACCGTAGTATGCTGAAAGTGCAGCGGCATCTTCGCAACGCTCTCGACTCTCAAGAGACCAGTGCTGGAAAGATGATCTGCACCTTGTCAGTGTATCTGACTGACTTCAAAAAAAGAGAGCAAGAAGTGGAGTGCTGAATTTTGTCAAAAGCAGGAGCACTTGAGGTTAACGCTGGGCTGGCACTAAGGACGCAGAGGAAGCAGCCTGAGGGGGTTCCCCACACAGCCAGCCTGGGACAATTTCAGCGAGATATAGATAGATAGATAGATAGATAGATACACCTTGACTTTTAAGTGTATGTTTGCAGACTTTTTTCGTCTTTTACCCTCGCTTTACAATGAATATTCCTGGGGAAGGAGGAAATGACACATCCATACGCTGACACGTGTACCTCCATAAATTAACACAAAATTTTAGAGATCTGTTACACGGATCAAATATAATGTGAAAAATTTATTTTCAACTTTTGCAAATAAAATAGCATGTTCAAACTCTAAAAATCCGAGGAATACTTACATGGATACCTACCATATAGAAGGAAGCATTGAATTCTGAAGTACGTATGTACGATCCAAAAATAAGAAAATGCTTCTGATCATGATCTGAAAATATATAAAAGAAAATGTTTTTCTCTTCACCACTATGTGGTATTTTAAATTATAAAGCAACTTCTGAAAAACTACATCACATAAACATGCACCTTAATTACTGATGTACGTATTTTCAACTTTTATGGTGACTTGTACAGCCACTGACATGCAATTTATTGATGATAATGCTATTACTAAGCATTATTTCCAAGTACATCCAAAACAGTTTTCAAATGCATAACCATTAACTAAATAGTTTTATTAGCCTGTTATGAGTTTACTGCTACTGAAATACATAAGCCATTCAAGCAGTACCACCAAGATATTCAGTAAACACCCTGAAATAGCATGCTGCCATGGTTTTCGCTTTTTTAAAAAAAGCAGCTTTAAGCAGAGACAGCAATAAGCTGTGCAACAGATCTTTTCATAACAGAAGTTAGCTGCCAAAATTAATGAAAAAAATAGAGATACATTAATTCTAACAGGGGAAAGAAGTTATAATATTATCTTTTTTTAAAATTAAAAAAGTGGGAGAAGGAGGTAGTTTTTTAGCTTACTACTCTTCAACATTCAAAATTCATTTTTAACTTTGCTCATAAAAAGGCTGCCCAGCTTTCACTTTAGCATTAGCATAACTCAGAACGTCAGTAACTCACTCGCTCACCCCCAGGCCAGTTAGAGAGATTTCTATTCCCAGGTGTCCACCTACTCCTCCCCTAAAAGATTTCATTGCTTCTGAAGCAATTCTCAAGCTGACATAGTTTCTGGCCAAGCACAGTAAAGCAAAACAGCAGTAAGGCTGATTTTTTTTTTCTCAAACACCACAAGTGCTAATGCAGCACATGGGCAAGAAAGCCACTTGCTACAGGTTTGAGGAGGAAAAAAAAAAAAAAAACCACTCAAAAGTAATTAAAGTCAACAGAGTTCACAGCAAAAGCCTTTTTATAAAAACACAGGTCCAGTTTAATTACATTTTCAAGGCAATAAACTTGAACTCTATTTTCATCAGACTGTTGAATTTGCATCTTTTCCGTAACGCTTTCCATTTTTATTTCAGATAAAAATCACATACCTCTGCCCATTCCCCACAGGGGAGGGGAGAGTGGTGGATTTAAGGAACAGAAATAGAAATTCAACCATTTGGGGCATCTGTAGCCAAAGCTAAGTGACAATGCAATGAAAACTCATTGTAAAATGCTGGTGTAGAATTATAATGATGCATTCTCAAAGGGACAATTCACATGGAGTGTCTGAGAGAGGATTTTTTTCTGTAACATAATTCATTGTGGAAGTAGAGGACAAGAAGGGCAGAAAGAAATAGAGAGTTTCAGTTCTCTGATATCCCTGTTTCTTAGCCGTATAGTCAGGATAAT
>VYZV01023244.1:0-35618 GCA_013401275.1 Pandion haliaetus | reverse complement strand
GGTGAATCAAACAGGGCACAGGAAACAGTTTCCCCATTTTTGCTCTTCAATTAATCAGTCTAATAGCCGTCTTAATGTTACCTGCTTTTGGCACTGCAGTACCGGTGCCTGGAAATGCAGATTCACTGATAAAACGTATACTCGGATCCCCGACGGGACTCAAATTTGGTGGTCAAGTGATAATAAAGACCGATGTCAGGGCCATTGAGCATAGGTCCGGATGGACTTCCTATCTGTTGGGGCACTACGGAGGAGGTAGGAAAAACTGTGGACAGGTTGTTGATGAACGGTCCATCAGATCATCCTCTGGGAGTAAGTAATACAACATATTTCCAATCACCATGGGCACCCACCGGTTTGTTTGAAAGTGGTGCCCAAGCCTTAAAAGGCCACTACTGGGTGTGTGGCCAACATGCCTATGAACTGTTACCAGCAAATTGAACTGGAGTATGTTATGTAGGGATAATTCACCCCTTGTTTTTCCTGTTCCCAGAAGATGAAGGGGATGGACTGGGTATTAAGGTGTATGATGACCTCAATCAATATCGACGGTCCATTGATACCTCCATAGCAGGTGGAAGTGGTCAAACATGGGGCAAAGACGCGTGGACCCCTCAACGTATCATGCAACATTATGGACCTGCCACCTGGAACCCCAATGAGTGGGTTAGCGATGCTTGAGAACCTATTTACAATCTAAATCACATTATCCGGTTACAAGATAGAGATCATTACTAATGAGACAGCCCGTGCCCTTGATCTATTGGCAGATCAAGCCACACAAATGCGAACAGCAATATTACAACATCGCATGGTTCTCGATTACCTGCTAGCCGAAGAAGGAGGTGTTTGTGGTAAATTAAATGATTCTAACTGTTGCTTAAAAATTGATGACAGCGGGAAAATTGTTAAACAAATTACCACGGGAATACGAAAACTGGCCCATGTTCCTGTCCAGACATGGAAAGGCTGGGACATTGATATGTTTTCCTGGCTCCCTGGTGGTCCATGGGTTAAGCGAGTCCTATTTTACTTGTTATGTGGTTTTGCCATGTTGTTGTTCTTACCATGTATCATTCCGTGTTTTATACAATTGATTCAACATGTTGTAACTAATATGCAATTTGTAACTACTGTTTCACCTGATGGTGTTAAACGAATTCACGCTGTGCGTCGAACCACACCGTCAGTAGTACAGGTTGTATGAAATGCTCTTTTCTGGCCTTTTCTATATAACTATCTTTTCTTAAAACTACCATGGGTCCCGAAGCAATCTTTGAGCCACGGGGTGGTGTGAGAGACTGAATTGGCCCCTGGAGCCATTTGTCTCAAAGATTGTTAAGCAAGATACGCCTCTGACTGATAAGGCCACTGACCATCCAGGAGAGGAGATCTGAACTGTCATCTGGAGCCGTTTGTCTCAAAGTTTGTTTGTTGTGAGAGACTGAACTGTGAACTGTTTCCATTTGTCTCTGGGATGGCTTGTTAAGCAGGATACTCCTCTGGCTGATAAGGCCATTGAGGCATCCAGGGGAGGAGACCGGGCTGGAGCCAGTGAAGCATACAAGACCGGGGAGACTACCATTGTCTGGAGTCTTTGAGATAACTTACTGTTTTTCTGGTGCTGATCACGTGAAGGTCGCATGATAGACGAAACCTGCAGTGCATGAACAGTACGTATGTGCACGTATCAGACTATGCCCTATAAAAACCGTGGAGACAAGCCGTGGGGGCACCCCCATCACCAAAGAATTGAAGACTGAGGACCAACAAGACGC
Organism: Pandion haliaetus; assembly: GCA_013401275.1. Classification (NCBI taxonomy): domain Eukaryota; kingdom Metazoa; phylum Chordata; class Aves; order Accipitriformes; family Pandionidae; genus Pandion; species Pandion haliaetus. The sequence goes on along the minus strand of VYZV01023244.1, from coordinate 33,840 downwards.
CACTGGATCCATGGTGGTGACTATCCTTGCAACTCTATCCCAACTGCTTGCTTGATTTCTGCCTTTTTCTTCCATTCTATCCTATCGCTACTGTTTTCTACTTTTGATAATAAACACTCTTTTAGGCATACGGCATTTGACCTCGTTTGTGTCTTAACCTCGCTCTTGGGATCATATTGAAACCTTCCCCGACATTGGATCAGGACAACAAGTCAAGAATGCCACAGTCACAATGCCACACATTGTTAGATGTATCATCACTAGGAGATTATTCTAAAAAGCTCTAAGGATTTTCAGGTAACTCTGGCAATCACAGGAAATTTCTATGAAGAAAATATCCAGAACTGGGACAAAACAAAGTAGTCTACCTGGTTTGATCTTAGCAACCACTTTTTACAAGAACAGCAAGCAATACAGGGGTCTTGACCTATCTTGGAATTGCAAGTATCTCAACTGTTACAAAGGCCATTCATATCACATACATCTGTGATACATTCTGACATTTTAAGTCATCATTTGCAGTTCACAACAGAGGATGGAACAGGATCTTCAGAGTGTCAAACTAAATAAATCCTGCATCAGACTCCTCTGATTCACGGAGTCTAGTAACGTGGTTCTCAAAAAGCTGCAATGCCACATAAGTGGCCACAGATTTGACAACTGCAATATTATCATATTAGGTGAATTTAATGAGTACATACCACAAAGTTCCTTGTAAAGTTACTCCTAACTAAAATAAACTAATTTCAGTTCCTTAGCTGAAGCTACTGGCCAGATTTACAGAAATATTAGGTCACAACTAAAGAACCACTTAAAAAAATTACAACAAAAAAAAACTGGTATGAAAAGTGGGTTAGATGATAAGTTATTTATATTCTTCATAAACTGTTAATAGTTTTTAATTATAAAAACTCTCAATTGTTTATATTTTCTAGGAAAAATTTATCTAAATTAGTCTTCGGTAAAGGATCCAAATAAACTGAAAGTATTAGAGACATACACATGTCATATTCAGACACACAAAACAGAAGTAAATGCACTAATACACTTACAACTGATGTGAGATCAGAATTCAACCCTATACATTTAACAAGAAAAAAGGAAAAAAAAATAGAGGTTCTTTGCCTTTATGGTTTCTTCCAGTTTGAGAACGTGACATATGGTATCATCTACCTATGTATTCTGTTTAACAGATTACAAAAAACGCTGAGGTCCTTCAGGCTATTGTAGACTTCTACAGACTCAAGTCAGATCCACAAGGTACCTAGACCAGATGCAGCTGGATTTTTGGCACAAGATTCAGTTGTCTAAACCAAAGCTTCTCATGCTTGAGGCTGAGACACCCTATGCAGGTTTAGCAGATATTGCTAACTTGCAGGAGATACACTCCTTTCTGGAGAGGTATCTGGAGGCCCTGGAACACCTCAAACAATACTAAATACCTGCTGAACCCTGCCTTAGATGTCCTATTTCCCACTCCTGATGAAAGAGCTCCTTCCTAAGTAACTGCCTAACCCCTAACCAGCTGGAATAATCAGGCTATCAACATTTGCCTAGACTCTACTGGAATATCAAGTGAGTAAAACTGCAACAAAATCTGTCAAAACCCCACTCCTGTATGAGTACTCAAAGTGCCTACCTCTACAATCACCAACAGGATTTTCATCCCTGCCTGCCCCTCAAATGTATCCACAGCCACTTTATCTACAAAGCACAGCTAGCTGCACTTGGAGGGAAGGAGGCACACTCAGACTCCCTCAAAGCAGAGCTGCTGGGCACAAGGCTGCCATTATGATGACCTATCAGAACCCAAAAACAGTGAGTCTTGCTCAAAGACAGTATACCTTCAGGACTGGACTCCAACACCTAGATATTCAGCAGAAAGAGATTTCTGCTCAGCCTAGGCACCTGCGTTCCAGAGAGAAAAGGAGTTTAGGTATATCCTGTGCTTACTACTTCCTACAAGCTGGCCCCAGGAACCTCCTTTTCATAGGACTCCATCCTTGCAGCATACAAATTACTTGACTCTAAACTTTGGAATTTATTCCCAAGGAAAGAGAACTTGAAGATCTACTTGTAACACTTTCCCAAGAGGGAATACAGAGTATTAACCAATATTCATATAGAATAGAGAATTCTATAGAATATATAGAATACTGTATTCATATATCATTCCTTTGATTAGCATTATCTTAAGCACCAGAGGCTACAGGACTTATACTGAACAATAATTCATTTTGTATGACTGCAAATTTGGCTGACACTCCCAGGACTGAAACAGGGACCACCAGAGCAAAAAGCATGAGTTTTGCAGAAAATGACCAAAGAAATTTGGCTAGGTATCTAAGACCATGACAGACTCATCCTATATGAGACCACCTCTCTAGCATGGAAGAGAGGATGCTCCTCCCATATTCTACCATTCCAACAACAACCTTTCTCAGTCAAGGACAGCAGCTATCCAATAACTGGTAGTCATAATTATTCATGGTGGTTCTCTCTCACTGCCCCAAGACTATTTTATTTTTCATGAGTACACTCACACATACTCCTCTGCACCAGTGCCTTCAGTTCTGTAGCCTATATTAGCTGGCCTATTCCACCACTGTTTTGTATGCACTGCATCCTGTTTCCATTGATGTTCAATCTTGCACTTTCATGTCTTCAGTGCATTTTCATCTGCTAGTCTTCAAAAGCCATTATGAACAGATGGTATCCCTGTATGAATGTTCATTCAATCTGCCATGATGGTGTCTGCTTAGTACTGGACAACCTGTTTTGCTAGCAAAGTTTTTGGTTTGACATTGGCAGTCACATTAATTCAGGTGCCATGCTTTCACAATGCATTTTGCTAATGCCTTGTATCAAGCAGCTTTTTTCAATATTGCTAAATAGTTCTGCATTTCAGGGATTACACATACCCCTTAACCTTTAGCCTGTCAGTCAGGATTTCCTACGGCTCTACCCTACATACAGTAATGATGAAAAGAAGTTTCTAGGATGCTGAGAATTATATGTTGATAGATTCAAAAATAGACAGGATGAAGATTTTGCTTTCTGACAATGATTTAGCTCCTTTGGAACCTAAGAATCAGAATCATTATCATAATTCTTCCAAAGCTAAATAATGCAGCTAACTCTAAACGAAAGGATTACACCACCCAGTAAACACAAGCCGACATCACCTTCCCATATTTCAGCAAATTATCAGAGACATCTTCCAAGCTGGTAGGGCCTAAGTCACTAAAATTTCTATTTGTTTATAAATCATGTGTAGATGCAAAGGGACAAGTATCTGTTTGGCCTGCATTCCAGTGACTACAGGTTTCTATTGGTTGGCCCTGGGCACTCACAGGTAACTACACAACAGAAGATGCTAAGCTCAGGGATGTGGAGTTTAGGCTGGCTGATTATGGCTCTGTTGTATTTTGGTTTTGTGGTTTTTTTTTTTAAATATGGTTATAAATACATAAAAAAATAGAAATAACTGCAATGAACCTTGTCAAATATTGCATCAGTCTCTTATTAAAATGAGCCTTCTGTATTTGCATACAAATGGTAAAGTGATGCAGAGAATCTTTTCTGTATAACACAATGCAGAAGCATCATGTGCACATAATGTTATCACGCACTTTTTTAAATTAAAATTTACATGAATTTTATACAACAATGAAATATTCTGTACAATTCCAAACCTGTGTTCCATCACTGTTGATCTGTCCAGACTTCTTGAAGACTCTGGCAAAAAAAATAACATTAAATGATTTTAAAAGGAGCAATCTTGATTGTTACAGTAATTTAATCTATTCTAGCTAGGGAAACAGAAAAACATGGAAAAGACAGAGACTTTCTGAGTCATATTTGATTTTTTCCCCTACGTTTTAGTTCAAGAACATGGCCTTCATTGACTAGTAATTAAAAATCAAAGAAATAGGAAGCCTGAAATCTTAAAGTGCTGATGCTCATTTGCAGTAAGGACTGCTAAACTCTAGCAACCTTGCCATATTTACTTTTTCTGAGAGTTTTAACACCTTCCATTCCCTGGAAAATTACAAATTTTCCAATTTTTTTAGAGGTACAGATCAGACATGAAGTTTAGGGAAGAGAAAACCCACAAGATTACTTTAAAAAACTCCTAGAAATTTCATTTTAAAAGGTTCTCAGACACAGTGATGCCACTGAAGTCAGTAATGAAACCATTATAATGCCACTCAATAAATCCATGATCAGCTCACAACCTAAATACTGTAAGTGGTTCTATCCCTCCTCCTTTAGTGAAGGGAAACATCAGAACTGAAAAAACTACAAAGAAAAGGAAAGCTATGGAACAGCTCCCAGACAAAAAGTAACTAAATAGGTCAGACTCAGTCCTGGAAAATGGTCCAGCCATGATTATTTAGGCTTCTGGATAATTCTCTGATGTAATGAAAAAATATATTGACATATACTGGGCAGAGAGGTGCAGCTACTGACGAGAAGTCCTTTGAAACTTTCAAAATATATTTCAGTCTAGTTACATTTGGTAACAGAAAATGAGATAAGCCTTAGGTCAAATCTAAATTTGAGACTAGCAGAGTTATAATTATCCCATTTCTACAATAACACAGATTTAAGAAGCAATCACCTTTATGTTGATAAGAACTGTACAGCAACAAGGAACCAAATAAAAGGAAATTATACTATGATACATTTAATATATTGTTCAATGTATTCAGATCTTTTTCCTGGCAGAAAAGCAAAGTATACATCAAAGTATAGTAGCAGCTGGCCACTATACATGCCAATATCTAATTTCTTTAAGGAAAAAATCTTGCATCTAACACAAGTCTTGCTTCCTGTGCTTCCTTACAAACTATTCAAAAATTTTTGACAAAATAAATAAGAATATTGTAATGCAGGGGAATAACAGAGATGAACAAATCAGATGTTATGAGTCAGATCCTCAGTTTGAATAAAATAACCCATTTAATAAAGACAAGAAGTAATTTGTAGCATTTAATAATCATGTCTGCATATGAAAGGTATTTCTCTGCATGTGAAGCTCCTGAAGTCTAAAAAGTACAGAGAGTTAAGCAAAGAGACATCCAAGCACATACTGACCAAAGTACTTCAAGGCAGCACAGCCTCTGCCCAGCACAGCGCAGCACGCAGCCTGAGCTCATTAGCCCTTCCCATGGCACTGCTTCAGTGATCTCCAGCTCTACCTTTGAAAGGCCATACTTGCAGCAGACCAATGCAGCACTTCTGGAGGTAGACCCAGGATTTCTAACACACTGTTGTATCTTAATGAAAAGACTTGAGCATCTGGGTGGTTTGACTCTTACGAGACACTTTTCAGGACATTTGCAGTTACATATATAATTAACTACTTCTGAAGATTTGAGTGCTTTCATCCCTCCTCTGGACCCCTCTCCTTTGCCTATAACCAAAGGGACAGAAAAGGAAGGCGAAACGTTTTTGTTTGCTCTTCGACCTGGAAGATCTTTCTGTGGTTCTGACTTTTTATTCATTTGTGGCAACCTTCTTCATTCAACTTGTGAGTAATACTCACATTGGTAAGTTTCTACTGTGGAATACTGCAGTATTCTTTCTGGAAATAAAATCATTAATTTAAGAAAATGCATCACTATAATATGAGATACAATATAATTGGTTCTCACTCAAAGAGTCTACAAATGTTCCAGATAACCAATGTCATAAATGTTTATATGTTCTTCAAACAGAGAAACTACAGGAAAAGAATACAGTACATACTTTTCATCAACCATACGATTTTTGTCTGACAGTTGGTGTATTTAAGTGTCAAATTATGATATCTGTCAAAACTTATTGCCTTCTTTCTACCACCGTATGCCAAGCTAAATCTTCACATTCTCACTTTGATGTCATGACTGCTTCAGCATTTTGTACTGCATATTTCTCAAGTGTAGAACAATCTTTGAAGTAATACATTCCTTTACTCATAAAGTAACAAGAAAAAAAGTATCTATTATTATCATTAATTTCCACATCAACTATTCTATGACATTAAGACTATGGCACGAAAGGGTCTGTTTGCTTATAATTAAACAGCATAAATTTATCTGCACCCATCATAAACATAAATGACAAGATTTAAAGAGTGTAAGGGGGTGAAGTACCACCTAATTTAACGGGAAGTTTAAATCCTATTTCCAAAACATGAGAGAAGAATATGGAAGCCTACATCTCATTTCATCTAATGAAAATTCTGCTCCAAAAATTGTGATTTAAGTGAGAACTGTTTGTCTTTTGTCATTGGCTCTAAATGCAAAGTGGGTGCCTAGCTGCGCTCTTCAACACTGAAAACTACTCATTCACCTGCTAGGAGGTTTGCCATAGCTCTTGGAAGACTTCAAATTAGAATTTCGCAGTGAAAAACAAAATAAAGTTTGTTATCAATATGGTTGATGTGGAAAAATAATAAAAATCTAAATGTCAAAAAAATGTTTAAAAAAAATCTTTCCTCAAGTTCGGACATGGTCAGGAGCTGTGTGAAAAGAAACAGTTTACTGGAATGTTTCTTTTAATTACCCAAAACCAAAGTAATTGGAGACAAAATAAATGTTGATCAACAATTTACTGATACACCATTAGCTTAGTCTCTGCTCTAGAGTCTACAACTGTGGTGTCACCTATCCCGGATTTGGGATCTCCAGAGAAAACCTATTCCAGCCCATGTCCAGGCTGGAAACCTGGCAGTTTTGGAATCCCACTTTACATTAGGCTATGCTCACTTGAGTATACAGTAAATGAATTCTTGTTATGAGAATACAGTTTAGCAGTCCTAGCATAAATTTTTAGTGTTCACTGCTCCGGGGGAACTTGTCTTCACAGTATATGAATACAGAATTCACACACCCTAATAACTAGTAACAGAACGATGCAGTTTAAGTCCTATTCGGGGTTCTGACCTTAGACAGTATAAAGAAATTGCCAACAGTGAAGGCAGCTGATCTGCCTGACTTGGAAATGTAGTAGATAAGGAGCACTCAGACAGGTATCATGCCTCCATGAAATGGTAATAAGCTATTAAACTATTACAGCTGTTCACCCCTTAGCTGCAACTACATTCATTGACTCTATAAGTATTTAAAGGAGTCTTCCTGTTCAGGTGCTTAAGAAATGAAAACACAAACTGTTTAAATTTCCATATCTCCTTTGTTTCTGGTGCCTTATTCTTTACCAAAAGAGACATCACACACATGCACCATGGTCTTAAGATTCTTTTTATCCATTGTGACAAAATACTGATTTTTTTGTTCCCCCTATATAAAATTAATTTGATAAATAAATAGCATGGTTTCAACCTTTCACTTGAATCTTCCTAGTGAAGGTAAACACTACTTAAGAATAAAATATAGTAATAATGGAATTCCCTGCCTTCAGCTTTTTCTGGTCCTCAAATGATGATGAAAGAGTTTTGAAAAGTAGCTAGGTTGCATACAATCCTACATTCCCAATCTTATTCAGAGACCATGCCTGATAAGTTTCTCATTCACAATACCTTTATATACAAGGTTTTGCTTTTAAGAGAAGTCTCAAAATTGTAAACCAGGCATGACAACAATCTGTAAAAATTCACAAGATAAGGAAGCTAATAGATTAAGGTATCAAAAACAAAAAAACCCCAAAACTATTTACTTTAAAAGATAGCTAAAGAAAACTTCAATAGATAAAGTTGATCCAAGCCAGTAAAAGAGCTCAGCAAAAAAGAGAGGCTGGATAAACCAACAGAGGTGAAATCATTTTTATATCAAATCCAAAGTCACACAAAGTGATTTTAACCAGGATGACTGACTTCTTTATGGTAGTTGGAAGGTGAATAATATGTTCATGTAACTTTTTATCATATCTGCTTTAAACTTTAGTGTAGTTCTAGTCTATATTCACAAAATAACCTCCCCTGCAATGGCCTCACAATTAATTAGCTGCAGTCTTTATTAGGTAATTCTTCTAAAATCTAGGATTATGTATCTTATATACTTCTGGGCTGGGTTTTGGAGATATTATTAAAGAGGAATTTTGAAAAAAAAGTAGTTTCAAATTAGGATTTTTCACTTATCAAATTTTTTTTAAGTTACAATTTTCTATGCCGTATTTTTTATAGTAATGAGAGAACATCAATTTCCAACAGCTTATGGTATATTCTCCCTGTAGCTGCAGATTAAAAGAATCTGAAAAAGAAGACAAGTTCAGCACAAAACCTAAGTCAGCTGGCCATAACAGCATTGGAAAGTGTTCTAATTTGGACTTAAAAAACTACCTAGCTATTTAAAGTTTTAAAAGATTATAATCCCATATGCATAGTATTTTATAAATAACCTCAGTTTCATAAGGATGTTACAAATACTCAAGTCTTATTCAGAGAAAGATGAAAAAAAGCTTTATAAAAAAGTAAAAATAAACCCTCTTAAAGACTTTTTCAATGTAAAAAAAAAATATAAAAGGACTTATGCCATAAAAAATAATTTGCCACAAAATATTTGAGAAGCTTTAAAATAGAGGGAGCCTTATTGAATTAATTGCAGACAAAGGATTTGATCTGATTGTAGCTGTTTGCCTGTGTGAAAGAGAAGCAGCAGAAAAAAACAGGAGCAGAAACAGAAGACAGTAAGGAAGCAATAGCATGGCCAAAACACACATGCCTTGTCCCTCACAGAATTCAAGTGAACACTGAGTAAAATGCTGTTTGGAAAGAGGTTTAAATGTGCAAGCTGTTTCCTGTTTGAATCTTTCATGTTCAAAGAAGCAAGAGTTTATGCACCTTCTACCCAAGCTAGCTGTCAAAAAATACTGTTTACCACTAATAATATGCAGAACAACCCCAAAAGAAACAACAATTTGGCAAAACATTGAGATGACAGGGCAAGCCGGGCAAAAATTCAGCAAGAAAATATTATGGGCATCAATTCTCAACAGTGCTGCCATTAATCCCAGACTCTAGTCCAAGACACAGGGAGAAACATTACCATGGCATACACTGTAAAAGCCCTGATGTTCAAGTGCCTGAATCAAATGAAAAACACTTAGGAAGCAAAAGGCTGATCTTCCCTTCACAGATTGTGGCTGCACTGCCTCCTGCTAGTCACTCTGATCAAAAGTATTATTTTCTTTCACATACCCAAGGAATTTAATGCAAACTCACCTACTCCAAGTCTTCAGTGTCACTTTCTGGACATAGACCAGTGACTTAAAGAATCTTCAAAGTCCCTACACACCAAATCCTCGGCCCCAAAAGGCAAACTTGGAGGTAAACCCTGAAATCACTTCTCATCACAGATGGCTTCTGGATTTTTCACAGCCCTGAGCAGTCCACTTATTCCATACATGGGGAATTAATGATCCCTTTCGCATAGAAATATTGAGATATTTGAAAATGTTCAGTTGCAGCACAGGGTATTTTAGAAATTTACTCTGGCAATTCTATCACAGCCTTATTAATAATTAACTTTCATTATAATACAAAGCCTCTCCATTTAATAGTACAATCACCCACCACTGAAGGGTAATTTGCAGCCCAGTGATACTGTAATAGATGAGGTACCAATGATTATCTGGACATCCTTCATTTTTACAATCCATTACAAAACAAGACAAAGGACTAGAAAACATGCAGTAATTTGGAGAACAAGACTACACTGGGAAAAGGCTGGATTAGATGGCTGTTGTTTTTCTCTTCATGAAGCTACTACAGTTAAACTCTAAACAGTGCTATATAATACCAAAATTGCTTTCTTAGTATCTCTATGAGCTGATACAGATATCATTCTTAAGGATTTTCTTTGTTCCACTGTCTCATCCTTGCTTGTCCTTCTGGCATCTCTTCCCTTTGTTTCTGCTAATCAAGGTACTTGAAGGAGTTTAGGTTTCATGAACTACAGTGGAAATTTATAGTTTTGTCAAATTCAGATCCACAGGAACCATGAGAACACTTAGAATGAATTCCAGAATATTACAAGCTTAGCTACCTCTGTATTCAGCCTAATTGCTTAACTTTGGTTAAGAGTATCTTCCAGAAAGGCATCCAGTTTTGTCTTACATATCACAAGGAATGAAGAATCCATTTTGTTCTTTGTTAGTTTGTTCCAAATGTTTATCACCCTCAAAGCTATTTAAAAAGTCAAATTTTCCATTTGAATGCAGCTTTCCTTGCAGAATTAAATAGCCCTTTAGAGCTAAGCATTTTTTTCATCGAGTTTCTCATGCACCATAATAAAGCTTCATTTCAATCTGCTTTCTGATAAGTTTAAGAAATTGAGATCTTAAAATCTCTCTGATGCAAGTTCTTCTTTTTCAAGTAATCTTGTGGCCCTTTACTTACTATCAAATCGTTAACAAGTGGGAACATCAGATGGAAAAATGCTAAACTTTTGTCTCCAACCAGCCTTGGGTTTACTTCCCCTTCCTCTGTTTACCTATACAAGAATTACATCTACTTCATTCTAGCACATCATCCTGCAGTTTAGCTCACAATTAATTCCTTGCATACTATGATGTCATGGTTTAACCCCATCCAGCAACTAAGAACCACGCAGCTGCTCACTCACTTCCCCCCTACACCCAGTGGGATGGGGGAGAAAATCGGGAAAAGAACTAAAACTCGTGGGTTGAGATAAGAACGGTTTAATAGAACAGAAAAGAAGAAACTAATAATGATAATGATAACACTAACAAAATGATAACAGTAATAATAAAAGGGTTGGAATATACAAGTGATGCACAACGCAATTGCTCACCACCCGCTGACCGACGCACCCCGAAGTCTCCGAGCGGTGATGCCCCTGCCCCAATTCCTAAAACGTCACATGGTATGGAATACTCCGTTGGCCACTTTGGGTCAGCTGCCCTGACTGTGTTCCCTCCCAGCTTCTTGTGCCCCTGCAGCTTTCTTACTGGCTGGGCATCAGAGGCCGAAAAACCTTGACTTCAGACTAAGCATTACTTAGCAACAACTGAAAACATCAGTGCGTTATCAACATTCTTCTCATACCTAGCTCAAAAACATAGCACTGTACCAGCTACTAGGAAGACAATTAACTCTATCCCAGCTGAAACCAGGACATATGACTATGAAATACTTTGCAGATTTGTCAGTTTTCAGAATAATCTATTCCATACCATGGAGTATTCCTGTGTTTTTAGATCCTAGGCACAGATCTAAAAGACTTTCTGAATGGGGTCTCCTCTGCATACAATTCAGAAAACTGTATCACTGTACTGTAACCAATATAACTTTAATTCTTACCATCTTTAAGTGATAAATTTAATAAGCATCTTTCTACACTTACTCCAGAAATCATTGATGAAAATAAAAACACAGGGCTTCATATGAATGCCTTCAGAAACTCACCAGAAACAAGTCAAATTACTAATTTTCCTTAAACCGCTCTTTACACTGAAAGAGTTGATTTACACATTTTGAAATCCTCTTAGGAAATTGACTCTTAACTGTGTTATAGAATTCTTAGTCACATTTATGAAAACAATTGCATCTACAAACTTATATGTTAACCATATTTATATCAGAATATAAAAAAAAATTAAGCCCATTTTTTAAACATGATTTATGTTCATAAAGCTTCCCAGAGCCAGTCAATCGGAAAACAAGTGACAAAAGTAAAAGTTGCAGAGAGATGTACAGGGGAAGCATAGTTTCTAGTTGGTTTTGCAGTCTGGGTTTAGGGAACAAGTTAGGGCAATACAGAAGCAGAAAGCTCTGGGTAGAAAGAAGAGGCAAGAGCCACCAAATCACGATTCAGATATGATTTTCAATACTCTGCCTCCCCTAACTAGGAAGACAAAAATTGCACTTTATCATGGTGATTTAAAAGGACCTGTTAATAAACTTAATATTACACCAATGCATAAGTGATTCATTGAATGAGCATGGGAGCTCATTTATTTCAATAGGCCATGCACATAAATGCCTATTCAGGAATAGTAGAGAACCTTGCTTGGCAAAGAATAACCTTCAAAAACAAAGAATAAACCCACTATTTTCTTCATTTCTTTCTAGTAATTATTTGAATGTTTCTGAGTGAATTAATTTAATAGTGTTTGATGAGTGAATATCTGGTTTCTAAAGTTATTAAATTATAACACAAAATGGTTCATATATCTTTTTAAATACAACTGTATAATGGATTACATCAAAAAGAATGCCTTACAATTACTGTGATATTCAGAAATAAGCAAGTATGAAAACAATTATTTCCCTCTTGAGTGGATAACACTTCCAGTCCAACAGTCACTAGCAAAGTAATTTCTGAAGTTTATTAAGATTATGGCTTTACAGGCTCTAATTTATTGAGACAAAGCCTCATTTATGCAGAAACATTAGGACATACTACTGACTCATTTTATATCAAATATTCTTCCTGGAAGAATTTTTTCACATAATTACTTCAAATAAATGAGGTGTTTATAGTCAATGAACCGACTCGCTTTAATCTGTTTCTGAAACAATACATACTTATGGAAAAATAGCATAAGTTTTTTCAAACTGAAAAATAACTTGATAATGAAACAAATTAAGTAGCTGGTATTTCTAAAGAAATCTTTTTACTTGACTAAACATATCCCTACATAATTTAAACAATTCCTGTTATAACTACGTAATGGTTGGGTCTCAAATTGCTAACTCATTTCTCAGATTCACGTATAGACAACAATTATTGTCAGAGCAAGTTCTCAAATTGTTGAGAAGCATTTTTTGCTCCACTTTCATCAGATTGGATGACCGACTGTGAGCAACAGTGCAGTGTTCAAATCCACACCTAAATGAAAGACCAACCACTGAATCCAGTTAATGTTACCACAATCTCCAACATCTAAGCATCTGCTCCTCTTTATTAAAATAGGGGAATCTTGAATAAATCTTGCAGTGTAGATACATGAACTAAGCTCTCCTCACAGTCTATTCAACCCTGCTGAGGTCTGGTGATCAAATGAAGCTACGTGCCTCCTGTGATAAACTGACTACATGGTTCCTGAGTCAGGTTGAATAATCTCATCATGCCTATGCACCATACTACTGCATGGCATGAAAGTGAAGTTCCCTGGTAAGGGAAACCAAAGAGTATCAAAAAAGTGGCTAGTGGACTGTTGCCTCATTGCCTTAATGATAAGGTACTTTATTCTCACAATCACATTTTAAATGTATTGTTTTAAATAGTCTTCAGTGCTCAGTCACCCCCAGTGAAAAAATAAAAAAATTCTTTATGTTCCCATGTTTCAGTTTGTGCCCACTGCCTCTTGTCCAGTCACTGGACACCACTGAAAACAGTCTGCTCCATTTTCTTTACACCCTCACTCCAGATATTTACATGTATTCATGAGATCCCCCTCAGCCTTCTGTTCTGCAGGATAAACGGTCCCAGCTCTCTCAGCCTTTCCTCGTATGTGAGGTGCTCTCATCCCTTTATCATCTTAGCAGCCCTTTGCCTAATATCCTAAGAAAATAAAATTCTTCCCCCTAGCTGGGGGTAGATTGAGCCCCGGCCTTGGCTGAGAGTTGGCTGCTTAAGTGTTCCAATTGCTGTGTTCCTAAACAGGCAGCCCAGTACAGAACAAGCTTGTATCTTATGACTGCGAGAAATTCTTCTGTAACCATCTGAAGATTTATAAAGGCAGAGTGAAACGTCACACTGAGTTCAACTGGTAGGACTCTGCTAATCTTCAGTATACAAGTCCATAAACCAAACTCATTTCTGTATCTACTGCCTGTCTCAGATGGCAGATGTGTTCATAATATACTAGCACCCTGGAGGATTTTCTGTATTGTTATGTTAATTCTGTAAATGGATAACATATGTGATTTACATAAAGACTACCAATGTAATTCTAAAAGCTCTGCAAAACCAGCTTTCATTCTCAAGGGCTTGGTTGTTTGGGGGTTTGGTTTGGGGTTTTTTTTTCCCTCCTTTTTTATTTAAGAAAACTCAAATAAATGCATTCTACTAGGGATGACAACGTGAGAATGAAAGAAAGGAAACAGAAGTGTCACAAACTCTCTAGGAATACAGTAAGTTCAGTGCTTGGAAAATTAGCAAAAATAATTACAATTAAAATACTCTGAATATTTCTACTACTGATTCACATCACTTCTTTTTAACAGAATATTAATTGACTCCTGTAAAACTACCAAATACAGCAAATGCATATATGTTACTCTCTTTGTCAGAGTGCCTCTGCTTCCCAGTAGAAGAAAATTCAATAAAAATATTATTTAGAAGGACATTCTATAAAAGTTGGTTAGAGAAATTATTTTTAGGCATACAAAACAGTAAATGTTCCACCATTCACTTAATTAGCAAAGATATAAAACTATATTTATTTTCTCAATAACTAGTGACATAAACTTGTAGATTCTTCATATCATCAGGATGATTTGGATTTTTTCTCTTATTTCTAACCAGGAAGGCCACACAGGTTTCTGCCCACTCTCACATATTAGTTGATACAATAAACTGAACTGATAAAATACTTGACTAAGAAGAAATACAGGTATAAATATGGAAGCTATTCATATTTTGTATGTTCAAACCCAATCTTCAGCAAGCTCAAAACATACAATCACTTTCAAATTTATGTTTATAAAATTAATTTCAAACCTAGAAAACAACAGCATTTCAAAATACTGTTTGCCCAAGAGCAGCAACTGTGCTAAAATAAGAACATACATTGTCAGGTCTTTAAGTAAAGTACAGGGAAATTTGTAGCACAGCCAGCATGCTGCATAATAAATTGCAAGCTTTAAATGACAGGAATTTGTTTTATTTAAAAACGTAGCCTTGATCTCTTTCTTTTGTGTGAAGAGCTCGTTTTTTTCTGGATAGCTGATCACTTATTATCCATGTCCTTTCTTAGTGAGCACAAATAATGATCATGTAAAGATAAGCACAGATTGTTAATGTATTTTTGTTTGATATATGGGTTAATTTAAAAACATATCAGCAAGAAACAGGGTGAAAAAAGCTATGCTGGTCCAGCAGGTGGTAAAGATCAAAAGTGAAATAAATCAAAGAGGATGTGCAACAGTTGCAGGCGCTATTATATCAACTTACTTATGATGTGATAGTTGAGGTTTTAACTATCAGTTTCATTAGATGTTACTATTCCTCAGTACAGACAGCTTTGAAGTGAAAACTCCCTTGATGTACAGCCTTGGAAATGAGTTCTCAGCTAAAAGAAAACACCTCCTCCCACAAGACAAGCATATGCATTTGGTTACATTTCTTCCTTAAAAGATGTAGTTAAAAAAAAAAATTATAGTTTATCATTAGTGTGCTTGCTTCTAACAAGTTGGCAAAAGTCTTCATCTCTTGTCCCTGTATACCATCACCCACAGAAGACTCTTCACAGGCAACTAGCTTTAATAGGGGGCATCCTTTATTCTACACAGAAAAAGTAAAGCTTTTTTTTTCAAAAAAGCATGCTGTCCCTTTGTATTCCTCGCATTCCTTTTACAGAAGTTGTACACCTGAAATTGACTGCCAATTAAACTAATGCAATGGACTTGATAGGATTGTACCTCTTAGAGCAAGCAATTATATTTAGTGACACTCACATTCTGTTCCTAGGGAGGAACTAGGCAACTTTTTACTTTCTACCATGCAGGTTTAAAGAAATAAATCCAGGAGTCCAGTCCCTCCTGCAGGCAATTTGGAGGCACAGATTAAGATCCTATTCCAAATCACCCACTTTGTCTAAGCAGGTATCACTGTCATTATTCATTCACACAGGAATGAAGATCCCACTGTCTGTAATGTGGAAGAGGTGGTGATTAAAGTGTTCCTACGGTCCTGGCCTTTGGGGACACACTACATATCCCCCACAGCACATCAGGAACACAGCAGGAGCCTGAAAGGGACAAGACATACCATGCCACATAAACCTCACCTCTGCTTCCCAGCACAGAAATGTTGCCCCTGAGATGCCATAGCTGCTACCCTGATCATCACAGGAATGAGTACTACTGCTCTGAGCCTTTTCACAAAGAGCAGGCAGTATGGAATAGTGGCAGCACAGCTCTTTGCCAAGAGCCAGCTTGACTGCATGGCTGGGAATTAGCAGCTCAAAGAGAGGAAACAACTTAGTCCTCACTGATATCAAATGTTAGAGCACAAAAATACTAGGACTTCTTTGTTCTTCCTGGGATAATAGAATTACCCAGGAAACTGAGAGCAGTTTCTAAAATTACATTTGAGTCCTGTGTAATCTTAAGATTAATTAACTTCTGTGTTCCTTCGTTGCTCCTCTGTGTATAATACTGTTTTATTGACATGTAAATTTGGGGGAGGGGGAAAAATCCTCAGATGTTCAATATCTTTTGCAGCAGAGCAGGAAAAGTAAAGGAGAGGTCATGCAGTAATTCAATGCACAGGAGTCACAAACTAATGTATTTTCCATACACGTTCCCAGAACTCTGCTTAGGTGGCTGCTGCACATATAAGAAAAGCAAACCCAAATGAATGTCAACCAGAAATTGCCTTTTCCTGTACCTCATCTTCAGAAACACAGGAAGATAATTTCTAATGAAACTTGCCCTTTCTCATTTGAAAAATTAATCTGCAGGCAAACCTAGACAGTCTTTTCCCATCTTCCACCCAGAAAATGTTAATAATTTTGTTCAAATACAAATGGATCATTTTAAGCTCAAAACCTTTCCTCCTTTCCCAATGCCTACATGTACAGTTCTCTGTCAATACCACTATCTAGCTGTTTGATATGTTGCTATAGTTAATTGCAAACCCATTAATGTGCAGAACTTCTTTAAACTATTAATTCCTCTATGCTACAGGTTCTGTTGCTCATCAGTGATTTATTTTTCTCTAAGCTATCAGAGTATTTCTACCTTATTGGTTTCTACCAGCCAATTTCTATCACCTATGAGGAAGAAATCAAGAAACAATGAATGTACACTAAAAATACCAACACTGCTGGAAATCATAAACCACGTTTTGTTTGATTTCTCAGGTCACCTCATTTTGTGAATACATGGAATTAACTGCCATACCTGTACACTAAAATCTTATATGAGCACAAAAATCGTATGACTAAGATGGGTAACTACACATTGTGTTTAAACAACTTCTGTCACATGAAGCTAGTGGCCTTTTTGTCTCCTGTTTCCTGTGTCAGTTTTAACTTAGGATGCTTCTACCAGCAGCTGCAGAGGTTTTGCTGAAAATAGTACAAAAAATAGAAACAAACCATAAAAAGTTACCATATGGTAGAGAATACGCAGAATGGATTTAAAAATCTAAAAGCATTTCTGCACTTCAGATTTTGAACTTGAAACTAAAACAAGCATATGCCATCCTAGTCTATTGTATTGGGTCTGGCTGAGGTGGAGTTAATTCTCCCCATGGCAGCCCTTGTAGTGCTGTGCTCTGCATTTGTAGCTAGAAAGGTGTTGATCACACCCCAGTGTTTTGGCTACTGCTGAGCAGTGCTGGCACAGCATCAAGGCTGTCTCTCCAGCATTTTCACTCCCCTCAATGGCAGGCTGGGGCTGGGCAAGATCTTGGGAGGGGACATAGCCAGGACAGCTGGCCCAAACTAACCAAACAGATATTCCATACCATATGATGTCAGCTCAGCTATAAAAGCTAAGTAAAGGGAGATGGGGGGGGAGGGGGGACACGACATTTTTTGTCTTCTGGAGCAACCACTACGTGTACTGAAGCCCTGCTTCCCAGGAAGTGGTCAGACATCGCCTGCTGATGGGAAGTAGAGAATAACATCATTTGTTTTTCCTTTGCTTTTGCACGCACATCCTTTGCTTTCACTTTATAAAACTGTCCTTATCTTGACCTACGAGCCTTTTGTTATATTTTCTCTCCCTGGTCTAGCTGAGGAGGGGGAGTGATAGAGCAGCTTTGGTGGGCACCTGGTGCCCAGCCAGGGTCAACCTACCACATCTATATACGTACATATTAAGGTAGTGCAAATCTTCTCTTCAGTGAAATGCTATGACCCTGCACTCGAAAATGTCTAACCCCAGTGCTTTTTCAAAGTTCATTAGCCATCAATGTCATCTCACCAGAATCTCATGACAAACAGTGCTCAGACATGCAAGCAAATCATGATTCACATTTCAGCCACATGATAGGATGACACCGTGCTCTGCATGTCTTACTGAAATGAGAGGCCTGTATAGTCTTGTAGATTTAAAACTAACAGACTTTCCATGTGTTGGCATCTCTGCAGAGTGGCAGTCTTTACAGTGTCTTTCAGCCACAATCTCCTTGACTTGAATGCAGTTGCTGCTGACCTTCAGAGTGATGTAAACCTATACTATTTATCTTCTCTGCGTATCAGGATATGTCCAATGCTAGAAGGTATTTTTTTCACTGCTCAATCTGTGAACTAATTCTCAAAAATGGTGCAAAGCCCCATTTATTTGGCAATTACTTGTCTGGGGGAAGAGGATGTGGGAAAACATCCTTTGAGAGCTACAGAAGGCTTAAAGTACGGAAATATTAAAGAACAACCATATAAGTAATAGAAACTTGAAACACTCCTTTAATCCAAGGCTATAGCTATATCAGAGATGTGCTTCTATCTTATTTCTAGCTGATAATTTCCAACTCATTTTATTTCTCGGGTTGCACATTTGTATTGGCAGCAGTCTCCTTTATGTGCAGTTAACCACAGATGGCAGGGCTCCAGCCTCAGATGTAAGATTTTGAGATATAACATATAAATAAACCTTCCAGTACCCTAAAGCAGAGCTGTGAAAACTTGTTTTTATAGTGAGTGCTACTTATGTATTTAGCTTGAAAGAAAATGCCACTTCAAATAAGGATGCAGGAAAGGACAACAAGATCGCACATTGAAGCAACAAGTCTTTCCATACACAATTTAGCTCTGTATTTATTCCCAATGACACCAAGCTCAACTTTCTCAGCATCCATCAGTAAGAAGATTATGATTCATATATCTAAAAATCAAGTTTTAAAATTATATACTTTCAGTTTTTCTTTGTGAGAACATTTCTTATCAAAATAATAACTCAATGTATCCAAAATCAATTAAAAAAAATAATCAGAGCACACTATCTAAATACACAAAACCTAGATGAGAAGAGGTATTTGACTGCAAAGGACAAAGCCATAATAAACTGTTTTCTTCTGGGCATACCAAACCCTTTCATTTAAAGAAAAAAAAACCCAAAACATTGTGCTTTTACATGAAATTGTATTAAGCTCCTATATAGGGCTCCCTTTACAAATCTGCAGATTAGGTTTCCATCTACTTTTATTGTTATGTTTAGAAACATGCACTTCATTTTTCTCTAGAAAACAACTTCACAAATTAGGACGAAATGTGCTCATGTTAAGGACTTCATATTTATGATTCACAGTAAGGAAAACAGTTAACTAGCTCACTGCTTATGTGGCATATTAGTTACCAGCAAAGAAAGGACAGCAATGGACAATGGGTAGATTTAGATTAGATATAAGGAAGAAGTTCTTCACTGTGAGGGTGGTGAGGCACTGGAAAAGGTTTCCCAGAGGAGTTGTGGATGCCCCATCCCTGGAAGTGTTAAAGGCCAGGCTAGATGGGGCTTTGAGCAACCTGGTCTAGTGGAAGGTGTCCCTGCCCATGGCAGGGGGGTTGGAACTAGATGAACTTTAAGGTCCCTTCCAACCCAAACCATTCTATGATTCTATGAAATCAGTTTACATTCCATTACAGAAAACATTTGACACTGATTACGTTTACAGAGCTTTATCACATCAATTTCAAAAATGTACCTGAACAAACAATTTCTAACGAAACTATGTATCAAGCAAGAAAACCAAACACTATGAGAGTATTTAGAAGTGAAAGTTTGTTATATACAATGGAATTTCACCAAAGCACTTCAAGGGTTCTCGGTTTCCCTTCTTCTCTCTTTCTCTCATCAGTACCATCCTGGATGATAAGCAGAGGTTTATTTCCTGGGAGACTGCCTTGCTATTAAGTGGGAGGAAATTTTTTTTAAGAGGGCTGAGCACTAACATCAGCAAATCTAAGAGCTGTTACAGGGAAATTCATATCCTGGGACAGAAGATTAGTCAAGAACCACCAACAGTTGTGAAACACATATCCAGATTACAAGGATACTATTTCAGCTGCAGAAAATTCTGCAGGATTTCTACTGAAAACAATTTTCCAAATGTAAAAATTTAGCACAAATTGGGAATTTGGTCAGAAGACCTTGCTCTTTGAGTTGGAAAACTCAAGGTATGCAATTATAGCATGAATACAGCACAGATAAAAATTTTTAAAACATTTCTCTTAAAATATGAGAAGCAATTAGTTTAGTCTTATGGTCATGAAGCCCTTCCATATTCTCATTCAGTAAAGAGTACCTTAAACACGGTCCTCTCTGCAGACAGAATCATGATCTCATGATGGTCTCATTTGCACTTCAGGTTAATTCTGGTGGATTGAGAACGTACCAGTTACACTGCTGTTAATTTATTCTTTCTGTTTGGTTGGATCTTAGATCAGCATCACTGGTGTCCTGCCAGACAGCAGAAGAGCAACAATATCTGGCAACTGAAGAGATTTAAAATAATTGGTGGAAATATACCAGCTCCAAAATGACTAAAGGTCTGGCTCCTGTTCAGTTGTCAAATGAAGTGTTATCTTAATTATAGGGCTGGGGCTTTTCTCTGAGCATAGTAGGATTATTCTTTTTTCTCCTTTTTCTGTACAGCTACTGAATCCCAACTGTTACAGGATTACCTTTTCATATCTTAACACTCCAGGCAACACAGTCATAGAGAAGCTGCCGCTCGAGAAAAAGGAATACAGAAAGTATGATTTCCACAGGTAAACAACATAATAAGCTCCAATTCTGCAAGTAATACAGAGAACTCTCCCATGAACTGAGAACACTGGTGTTTTCTTCTCTGTATACATCATTTCACTTTACATAATTGCTAAATTTGTTAATTAAAATCAGCCCTTAACAAAACTAAGGAAGTAAAAAGATTGTAGACTGTAGTGTTTCATTAATCAAATAGGACACTGTACTGATCCATGTATTTCATTCCAGTTTCCCCCATCTCAGTCTGTTACACCAGTTTTGTATCACTGCCATCTTGCTAGTATCTACAGACACGCTCAAGATTCCCACCGATGTGCATTGCACAATCAGTGGAGATGGAAGGGAGGAATTTTCAAAATGGTAATACATTTATGTGAAGATTTCAAACACAGACCCTCTGTGCTTGCTTATGCATGTTTTCCTGCAACTTAAACTGGAAGGAATTCATAGAGGAAACATGCCATGCACTTAGCTTTGTTTCCTCTGCAAAAAATCCTACTTCCTGTTATCAGGACTAGCAGAGCTGGGTAATTTCGAAGATACTCCTCATGTTTCTCTTTAGTTAATCTGAAGATACAATTTTGCATATCCTTCAGGATGGAATATCTCCAACAGCAGTAACTCAAAACCATTCTTAGCAGGGCAAAATATGCAAATTATTTCATTCTAACCTGTGTTATTGTCATTAAAAACCCTATTTAACTAAGGTCTCTTATGTTCCCTAAAGCAATTTCACTGGGAGAAAGCAGGCAGTAAGGACTGAAATTAGCAAATCAGACTTCTCAATACAGCAGAATGAAAGGGAGTTCCAGTCACAGTGAGTTAGTCAAAATCATGAATGAAAGCAGTAATAAAAAATACATTCTATTATTTTATTTCATAAATCATGGACACTCACTCGAACTACAAAACCGAAAAAGCATTGCCACAAGATGTCACGTGTAACATGCCAAACCAACTTTGCATAAATTAAGAACAACTTTTACTTCCTGCTTAAAACTGGAAAAAGTACAAGAAAAATTGGTCCTATAAGACCAAATAGAACCACTGTAATTGTATTACTAGATCAACAGCATAATAGAAACAATAGAGATTTATAGATGAACTATAAGCTCTGCTTTAGAAAGATCACCCTGATTTAGTGATTTCAGGTGATACAGAGCTTTGGTAAATTGTTCATACAGTCACAGTTAAAGATTTGGGCCCTATTTCCTACTTCAATCTGTCCAGCCATTGAATCTTTTACTGCTTCTATCTGCTAGATTAAAGCATCCCAAAGAAATTTCCTTGATCTGAAAAAATTAGGAACAACTGGAAGATAATGACCAGAATATCTCAGCTCAGCTTTCTTTTTGAGCAGGATACATAGTATGGAAATACAGAAAATATTTATCCTCCCTTTGGAATGCCAGTTCCTTTGATCAGTGCAACAGAAATTGTCAGTGATTTCCTATATGCTATACAGCACCACTAATACCAGCCACGCTGATCGTTCAATTGATAGTGAATCACCTGTTCAGCCTAAACAACTCTCCTATAGAAAATCTGAGTAATAACTGTTCCACTAATGCCCACATCACACCATTTGGACAATCCACATCTTTTCTTCACAATCCACTTCTTTGTAGTAAACTTTGTGAAATAACTCCTTCTTGTTTCTGTATCTATGAAATGCGTAATACTCACAGCATTCATGGTTACAGCAACTAGATTTGTGATAAACATCAAGTTCAGTCTGCAACAGTTCACAACGACAAAAGCACAAGCAGTTGAAAAGTAACAGTGAGCAGAAGAATAAGTAACACAATGAGTTCCTTGTACACTGCTGGCTTTCCCATGTACAACTTCATCTGAACACCACTTCTCTGTCATCTTGGCCTTTCTGCATCTCAGACAAGCACACCTAAAACTTGACTTTTATAAAAAATATAGTGCTTTCATTAAGATAGCTACAACTTCAATACAGGATGACTTCTCCCTCATCTTAAAGCCACTGACATACTATTATGCAGTGCTGATACTCCACTGAGCTCTGTAAAGTCATGTCATGTCACATAAAATTATTTCACCAAACTACATGGCATATCATCTGTAATTTGTTGCACTGTCTTCTTGCAAAATACTACATTTTTAATATGTCCATGTGCACAAAGAAAGCAAATTATTTTATCTGAGGGACAGTAGGCTCTGTGCTCCACTGTCAGAATTGCAAGCAGTCATGCACATTTCTGAAATACATTTTTTCTGATTCTCCCTTCTTGGGGGTAAAAAAAAATAAGTTAATAATAAATGCCAGCTTCTACAGCCTGCAAAAAATTCTTTTTCAAACTTGAATTCATATTAGGTTTTCAGTTCTCAGGATTCCACATTACGCAGGGTTAAGTACTGTCCAAGCATATCACATTGCATGGTAGTATGTAACCCAAAGTCAAGAAGTGCAAAGTAAATGTCATGTCATACCACTGACTTCTAAAGCTGTAGTTTCTTTCAGGTGGGAAGTCCAGACTATGATTTTAACAGCCTGATTCATAAAATCAGAGGCATACTTAATACCTTTAGTACCTGAAAATCCCATAAGGACACAATCCCTCTAAGGAAATATTCTTCATTATAATGCGTAACAACCACTATGCAGTGACACTTATTTGCAGCCCTTCTCCCTCCATACATATGCCACAGCTCATATTAAAGCATTATAAGGGAGATCTGGTAAACAGGTTGTCCCATGCCTTAAATTATAAGGGACAGGCATTGTCAGGGACCAGCCTACAGGTATGGACAAGTACCAAGTGCCGCAGCAAGTTGTGTGGAGCTGACCTCGGGGAATCTATCCTTACTGCCAAGTATTCCTTGTTTCAAGGCAGAACACATCCGCTACCTTCACAAAGCAGGTTAATATCCAACCTTTTAATCTTTATTTATACAAATCTCATGTTAAACATATAGAAATGGAAGGCAAAACCACACAGATACACTAGGGTTGTCCCTTTTTTTATGAAACTTCTGTAAGACTCCCTCCCCAACAGCACCCAAGTGTACTGTGGTTCCTCCCACTTCTGGTTATGTAACATTTTCCAGGATCTAATACATAAGAAAAGGAACACTAAACTTCAGAAGGTGAACAGTTTCAATCCTTATCTTAAAAATCTTACTCTCACAGCTTCTTATAAGTCATTAAAACAATATTGTCTTCACCACAGTGCAGAATTTTACATAGTCTTTTAGTTGAAAAAGAAATCAATTATTTGGAACATTATTTTCAAAAAAATGTTCTTTTTAACCTTAACTTCAGTTGAAATGCATTGTATGTCCTCCCTTCATACTTGGAAGGCACCCCAAATGATTTGAAGTTCATCAGCCTAATGAGGAAGTCCATATAGCTCAGGCAACTGCTGCATACTTAGCAGCTCTTAAAAAGGAGAACCATTTATAAACCTAAAGGGATGGTTATCCAGATACAAATACAAATTCACTTACTAGCTCTGTCACTGACATGACTCATTGGACTCTGAGCACAAGATTTAAATATAACATGGAAAGGTATTACAGAAGTCTTTGTTTTTATTCAGTGCACCAATGAACATGATATATCTACAGCAAAAACAAAGCTACAGCTTTGATAAAAGTTTTGTAATCTTGGCATCACATTTGTGCAATTACTGCAATATCTGAATGATTTAAGGATTTCAACATGACTCTAGCAGCCAGAATAAAGGAGTGCACTTTTTAAACGATCTACCAATGTTTTAATAAAAAATAAGCCATATTTACTGTATTATATTTCTAGCCTTATATAGCATTTGATCTTCTATTGAACACCATAGGCTTAGACAAAGCCCCGTGACTGAAAAATGAAAAGCAGAGTTTTCTATTGATGCAGAAAGACACCGTGGATAATATCCTTGTCTGGGAAGCATTACTTATGACCTGTAAACCAGTTGTTCCCTTACAGTCTGAATTTCGTTTTCTAATCTGGAAGTACAAGAAACACTTATTTACGCCACTGGGTTGTCCTAGTAAATTCATGAATTTGGATCACATGAGGAGAAGGGAAAGTATGTTTTCATGCTGCATACCTTCATGAAGTACTTTTGCTGCCTACCTATCCTCCAACACTTACATTTTCATTGCTTGGTTTTTCTGCACTCCTAATTACATTGTAGCTGAATTTCTTAAGAGAAAAAGAATTTGGAAGAAACAGACCTCTCATACACAAGGGCAGCAATTAAGCTGGAAATGCCTGCTTTTTCTTCAGCATAAACTGAAGCATAATTATGCAACTGATGTTTCTACCATAACACTTCATTATCTGTGTGCCAGCATAGAGGGTTTCTATTCCTGTGGGATGGAGGTACCCTAGCCAATCTAGGCTGTGCCAGCCTGGAAGATTTGAAGTCGCCCAGTAATTGCAAATGCAAACACAAAGAACTGAAAATCAAAAAAAGAAAAGGAGTATTTATAGATATGCATGTTTCTTGAATACCCAAGATTATCTAGAGAGAAAGGCTAGCAGAACTACCCCAAAACTCATTTACAGGATGCAATTTCTTTCCGATAACTTTAGTGTGTTGTCCTTCTGCTTCCTATGGTGCACTAAACTCTTAAGTTTGCAGACCGTGACAAAGGAATGCTAAAATAAGGCACTGAAATACAGTGCATTAAAGGGCAAGAACGGGAATGAGATAAAAAGACACTCCAATTGGCCCACTGATGTCAACAGTCTTTCAGCTAAGTTAAGAGTGGGATACAGCACTAAGATGACACTCAAGCAGCTGTAATAAGATGCACAGTAGCCACCTCCACTCACACAGGCTACTATATACAGGAGCACTTCAAGTCATGTGGTTAGGTTATCAAGTGCAATATACATATATAAATATATATTTTGCTCTCGTGCAATATAAATGCGTATGCATGTGTGTGAATATACATATGTGTATATATATATTAACTGATACCCAAAAATAATCTTGTTAAATATGGCTGAAGCTGCTGTTTTATTGTAGACTGGTGAACATAAAGCAGTAAATGCCTACCTGGGATTAAACATGGCACTGAAGAGGAACAGAACCTTCCCTTTCCAAGACATATGTGAATTTGGTTAGAAAGGAGTAGATTGCCAGTAGCTCCCCAGAGTAGTCTGAGAAAATAAAGTGATAATTTCAATAACTGTAATACATATAACTCAAGAGGCTTCTAGCATATAGGCAACTTGTCATTACATTTTAAACAATACAGATAGAATTAGATCATGAGACTGGATCAGACATTTCAAAAAACCGTCCTCCTGTCTCCCCGATAAAGTGCATTAGATGACACATAAAGCTTCCTGAAAAATAAGTTTTTCACTAAAAATTAAAAATAAATCTTAAATATTTTCAAAACAACTTCAACTTCTCTCCTTTGATCTTGAATGATTACTCTTAATATTACAATATTAAGTTTCTAAGATAGAATTAGGTACCACATGCATGAATGAAGGAGTGAATTCTACCATGCTTGTATTTTCCTACATATTCAAATTGTTTTCTTATTTTTATGTGTGAGCATAGGTACATGCTTTGTTAGAATGTGAAATGATACTAAGAACACTAACCCATGCTGTGAAAACTGCAAAGTAAACTGTAGGAATTTTTAACAAAAACTGTAGGACTTTTTTTTTTAAGTTTGTCTTGGCTTTTTGCTGCCTTCTCCTCAATTTGCATGTTAAACATGTAGTGAAGCTCACAGCATTCCACAGATGCCACTATGTAAAATAACTGCAGGAAATAAAAGAGGAGGAGAAAACAAGGAAATTTAATTTTACATACACAGATAAATAGATGGCAAGCATGACCATGAAAGTAGATAAGCAGATAGCAAAAGCACGGGGAATAAAAAGTAAAGAACACCATCTGGGTATCCTGGACGGCATGAATGTTCTGTCCCCTTCATCCAGCTGGCCGGGGCTGGGACATGGAACAGCTAACACTGTTAATGTATTTGAGAAGCTTAGCCAGCTCTGTGCTGCCCAGCATCTGCATGTCTGGCTGCAGCAGGAATGAGGGCATTGGCACTTTATGTGGTAAAAATGCAGTTTCTGTGAATCAAGATCACTTTCCTATTCACTTCAGTTGGCATCAGATCAAGCCCTGAAGTTAACTGACTGAACACCCTCCATCATTGTGAATTAACTTCTCTTTGGATTGGTCACTTCTTTTAAGGACTAACTTCATAAAGGATAAGATTGAAAGAAAACACAAGAATCATTTTCGATGTTTGCTACTGCAAAGAACAAGTCAATAAGCTGTTCTCCGTGCCCATTAAGTACAGACTAGACACAAGGGGATTAAAGTATAGCAAGGAGAATTTATGTTTGATTTTGCCACATTTTCTAACAATTAAGGCAGTGAACATGGATACAAATTGCCTAGGGACACTATGCGATACTCATCATTTCAAGTTTCCAAGAACAGGTTAGAGAAATTTTGAGACAATTCTTTAGATTCAGTCAATTCTGATTCAGAAAAAGATGATGGAATCATTGGAATAAGACAAGCTCTCAGAATCCCTTCTAGTTCAAATTCCTATTCTGTGACCTCCTGGGGTAAAAAAAAAAAGATGGATATTTGGTGAAATGACTACATTTTCTATAGTATAAACCAACACACAAAAATACAGCCACATATGGATGCCAGTTTCAGCATTTTTGCTTTAAGTTATAATGTAGCTTGCTGTCTTCATCCTTCAGTAATATTTTTCTGTTCTGCTTCTTAATTATCTCTTAGAATAATTACCACGTCATGGCTTCCAGTCTTTCCTTAGTTGTAATTGCTGCTAATTTGTCTGAGAAAAAGACAGCAATTTCAAATTTTGCAAGAATCTGAGAACTATAATGACCACCTCCAGAGAAAACAGCAGCATAGGATGTAGAGGTATTTTATCTGAAGTGATTCTTAAACTTTAAAATTTGTCACAGTTAAACTGTTAGCATTCTAAACACGATAATATACTCCCAGATAGACTATGACCCTGCCTGAGTATTTTGCCAAGTCAAGAACAGTGCAAAGATTGCACTGTTGCTATATACAGCTGCAAGGGTTGATGTAGGCAACACTGTGTTCACAGAAAACTACTCTTTGCATTTATTTTTCTGTACTGTCCATGCACCCACAAATTACACACCCTACTATTTGCCACAGCCACATCCCAGAGAAGAAACAGAGCAGTAGCCCTTTGTACTCAACCTGTGCTGACCAAGATCAAGATAGTTCATAAACAGAAAGAAGAAATATTTATTTCCTGTTGTAGTACATGACAGTTCACAGTAGACAGGTGATAGTCAAGAAGGAAAAGCTTCTTTTCTAACACTGAAACACATATCATTGAAATTGTACAATTCTGTCAATCACATCTTCTCATGTTCACCTATAGCCCAATAAAACGTATATTTGACTTGAATATGCCAAAAAATTACTTCTGAGAAACGTGTGGCTTCGTTAAATATTCCTGAAATATAATGTGCAGGTATAATAAAACCTGTAGCTTTTTCCAGAGAGAATTCAAGAAACACTGCCAAATGACATGCCAATTGATATGATCAGGAACAATAATTCCAATGACCATAGCATACAACTGTCACCATTAAAAAGTTATTTGGTGCCAAATGCTATTGAAATGCTTTTTAAAAAGTCAGTTTAACATAGATGTTAATATGCAAGATATGTTGGCACCCTTTAACAAACTTCCAGTTTGAGGTTGTCAGAGTGTGAAAGATCAAACAGAGGTTAGTGCAAATTCCAGGCTGTCAAGAAATATCTAACAAAGAATAAAGAGCAAAACTCTGCAGCCCATTTAAATTTGACATTAATGAGGGCCTGTGCCTTAGAAAGGACCAAGGAAAGTATGCAAGATGTGTGCTGGGAGGTACAACACTAAGGCATTCAAGGCTAGATTTAGAAAATTTAGTAGGTATTTGGGTATTGTGCTACTAATTGGTATTCACAGTGGGGTAGCCAAGACCCTTATAAATGCATGAACATGAGGCACCTTAAAACACAAAGAAGTGGTTCATGAAAAGCACAATACTGAGTGGAAGGCTCCTAAACTAGCCAAAAGGACACGGAGATGAGGGGAAGAACTTTAAGTTTCAATATGTACTGCTGTCCCTCAGCTTTTTGAGGTTGAGAATGTCAAATTCAAATGCACAAGTTTCATGATGCCATTGAATTTACCTTAAAGAAAAATCTAGCAATGATAATTCTACAGAAAGCCATGAAGAACCTTTGCTACCTGAAGAATACTTTGGTATTACAGGGAATAAAGAAATAGATGTTGTTTTGTTAGACTAAGGTATAACTGCCAATGCATCTTCACTTCTGTCAGTTTATTTGTTTTGTTCCTTTTCATGTGATCTCAAGTCAAAAATCTGACAGTGTAGGGCCAGAAGTAGCTTGGTTTTCCTATTTGTTGGTAATTTCTTTTCTGATGTTGTTTCCATTATTATACTACCTAGAGGTTGTAAGTGGAAGTAATGCCATTTTAAGCACTGGATAAATCCTCTGTTGGAAACTATTTAAGATGTTTCTTTTTCATCTATTTTTCATTTAATTCTCCTTTGCTAATAATACTATACAATATAGTCCCATTCAGGAGTTTGGTTTCAGTACAACTCCACTGAAGTCACTGAAAGAATACTGAAGTTAGAACAAAGTCATAGTCTTTTATTCCCATCTTATGACTCCTGTGAGCTTGAGCGGGTGTTTAATCAGGCCTTCTGATACTAAAATGTTCACAGGCTTAGCTATTTATGACAATTTTGTTGTCCTTGTCAGACTAGAATTTCTATAAGTTTTCTGGTGGCAACTGACCATGCTACTTTACTATAAGGAGTTTCATTATCACCTGCGTATCTTTGAAAATCCTGGCAGCTGCAGTCAGGATATGTCCTTTGGATTTAAGCTTTCATTAAGAAAAAAATTCCTGTCTCCACACTTGAAGTACAGAGAAAAGCTTGAAAAAGACAATCATCCAGCACCCAAAATCAAGGATAAGGTTTTACCAGCGTAATGTCTTAATCAATTTTTTAAAAATTCTGATACCTTCTGAATGATAATGATAAAATATGAAAGATTCTGCTTAGCACTTATCATCAGCAGCATAATCCTTCATAGAGACTACACTCTTTCTTTTGTAGTACTAAAACATGGTAACTTTTTAGCACACACATATTTGCCTTAAGATAAATCACTGAGCTTCTCAATGAGGGCTTTTCTCTCTGTGAAATGTATTAAGAGCCCAGTGTATGCTCGTGTACAGGTGCCATCACAGGGACCTAGAAGATGACTCTTTCAGTTGTATCCAGATTCCAGAAATAGCATTAGGTGAGATCAACAGCAATTCCCATGTCTAGCTAATTAATACCTAATCTGTACCTGTCAAACACTGCACCTCTGTCATTAAATGGAGATCTTGTCATGCATACAAGATGAGATTTCTTTGAGAATAAGTCTATGACAATGCAAATGAAGCCCATGTAATTCCAATGTTGAAAAGCAAAGCTGGGCTGTACATACCTCTTTGGGACTGTTCCATAGCTTTATACTAAAAAAAACCCCTAGAAATTCACATGATCTGGTTTGAATTTGAAAGAAGAAAAAAATGCCTTAGAAAATCTCCTTTGATTTTGCCGTCACCACTGGCTGACAGCTGGAGAGAGGTCAGTAATGCTCCAAGCCTTATTTATTTTCCACATAAATTATTAAAGATGAGATTCTGTGCGGACCATAATGTTCCATTTGGGGCCTAAATGCTTCTGGTTTAAAAACCATCTCTTCCTTTGCTAATAAATGTTTATCCTGCACTTAAAACTTTTAGGATCTATTGACTCATTACCAGTGCCACTGGGCCTAATGGATACCCGATAAATACTGGATGCAAAATAATGTAGTTACAATAGTACCAATTTTACTTTCAGTAAATAAATTGTCTCTATAATTCTCAACTACATAATACACTATAACCAACAATCCCCATGCACCTTCTCTACTGGGCAAGTTTATTTTGCCTATTTCAAAACAAAGTCACCTAGACATGATGGAACTAGATCCAGAGAAGACATGTTCTAGAGTGCATGCAATTAGGTCTTTGTCACCCATTTCATCCTTTCATTATGTTAGCTCAGAAAAGAATAAGCAGGCAATCTCATCATCTCATACCTATTGGCCCACTGCACTAAAATATCTTCTCTTTATTTTGCTTATAAATAGTGAGAGCTTTATATAGTCGAGATTTCACTTTTTTAAGCTTAAAAAATGTTTCTAGATTGTTACTTTAAGACAGCACAGTCAGCTCAAGATGTCACTGGCACCATTCCATTCAGAGGTATTCAAACCTCCCATGAGCTACTTTGGCACATGTACAGTATGCAGTGTTTTTGTTCGATAAGTTCTTAGCTCAAAAACGTAAAAATGAGGTGCTTTAGAATATTATAATTTACAAAAAGGTTCTAAGCAGCTAATCCAAATAACTTCAGGAATATAAAATTTATCTCTCCCAATACTGAAGTGGTAAAATGAGCAATAGCTCATAAAGTAATAGCAGTGTTGGAATCCTTTCATTCTCTGATGACCTTCTACTGGCATTGAACTTCACTTGGCGCTGAAATGCAGAAGTATACCAACAGTGCTTACTGATGAAATACATAATGAATGCAACCTGCTTTTTGGAATATTTTTTACCTTGTACAAATGTTCTGCTTTTCTGACAGCTCATGAATTCTTCTGTTGCTTCTCTGCTAGTGGAAAAAACTAATTTTTAAAAATTCAAGCAGCTTTCTGTATTGCCTTAAAACTCTCTTTATAGCTTGCTTAAAGCTTAAAAAATGATCATGATCCTGATAGAAATTCCACAGCCATTAAGCTGTTAATATCCAAAAACCTAATTTAAAACTACAGAGCTCATTTTGACCTGCTACACAATGAAAGCTATTATAATAGATAACAAATTATGCCGTGCAAAACTTCATCTACTTTGTAGCCTACTGTACCTGAAATAGCCACATTAAAAAATTTAACTCATTGAAAATAAATTTTAAGTGGTCCATGCTCATTTATTGCCTAGCATAATTAGATTTCTTTTTTTTTTAAAGTCCAATTACATCTTCAAAATAATGTTTGTTTTCTTTCACTGATATAACAAAATAGGAATAAAGATCACCTAAAATTCTAGCCAGAAGGCTCTTTTAATGCTTATAAGATGAAGAGCACACAGATGACAAAAAGAAACAGAAAAGATGGCTTTTTGTCCTGCCATGAAATATGCCAAATATATGACTAAGAACGTGTTAAAGAAAAGCAAAGACAGATTGGTAAAATAAAGTGGGTTTGAGGCTATGTGAGTGTGTGTTCTACTAGGAACATCCTTATTATTTTCAGGAACAGAAAACAGTATCATGAACTTTGGAAATGAAGAAAACGAATGCTATTGAACAGGAAGATATTCTTAATCTCTAAAGGCTATAATCAGTATGCATTAATTCAGTAGGGTCTACCAGGCTCTTTTTCCAGATACTGAGCCAAATCTGGTTCACAATACAGCTCATTGTATCCAAGAGAATCACAGAAGGGATTAATTTTACTTGTCAATTTTACTATTTTTACCAAATTCAGCTAACAAGCTTGTAGTGAATTAGTATACTAATTTGAAATGTTACATCATTGAGTTTGTAACTCAACCACACAGAACTGTACTGTCTTTGAGTTATGCAAAGGTAAGGATATGCTGAACTGTTTACTGGTTACTTAGGCAATCCCTGAATACCAATGACAATAGTCCTGCTCACAATGTTGGGCTTTGTCATGTATTTTCTACCTTTATTTAAACAGAGAACAGCTTTGTGAGATGAACTTAAAGAAAACACTTGAAGTTTTCAGTATTGTGCTCATTTTACCTTAATGTCAGTTTAAAATGTAGTTGCCGGTCATGTTCCATCATATAATCAACTAAGGGAACAAAAAGTTAAAGCTAGACACTGCTTTTTAGCATGTAGTGTGTCTAGCAATTCTGATAGAGTCAAATAGAAATGGCAAATATAATAGAGAGAGAAAATGTCTTTAAAAAGACAGTAAAAT
Organism: Pandion haliaetus; assembly: GCA_013401275.1. NCBI lineage: Eukaryota > Metazoa > Chordata > Aves > Accipitriformes > Pandionidae > Pandion > Pandion haliaetus. Next base: position 882 of record VYZV01023244.1, on the reverse strand, counting down.
AACCCCCACAATCTGAATAACTATCTGTAAAGTTAAATACATTTGTATAAAATATTTTTTCCTTTAATGATACCACCGAGAAATTCATAGGTTTATAACTTCAGTGATTTTCAGAGACAGCTGTGGCTGTGATCATGCCCTTTTATGAACAATATTAATCCACATAATTTCTGACCAAAAAAAACCCCAGGAGACAATTAAAATGTTTCAGCCCTTTCTAACATATATTTACAGAAAAATCCACTCCATAAAAGAATATGACAGACAGTGTTGTACCAAGTAAGCACCACTCTACAGTTTCTGAAAATCACATCTGCGTGACATGGGCAGGGAGGCCTCTCTCCATCAGTACCCTTCCCCACCTTATGGTCCACAACTGAAGCTGATCTGCATGCTGTGGGTTTATTTACTTCTGATCCGACTTCTTCCCTACACATCATCTGTATGTGCAGATTCCATCCAACTTCACTAATTCCCAGCAGTTTCTGACACCCTTTCTCGTATTCTAATCTCTTCTTCTTAGCGCTTGATCACCAGAAAGCACCTCTTGGTATAATCACCCATATCAATGGGCCCAGCAAATAATTAGGTCTGTCAACACTTTTCAAGTAAGAACAGTTGGTTTAACTGCATTTTCTGCTTCTCTGCTTCTATAATATTTTGTCTGCCTATATCAGAAGTTTAAAGTAGGAACTAGGACAATGGAATGCCTTTTTGGAAACTTACCGCGAAGTTCTGAATATGTAATTATGGTCCTGATATGTAATTTTCAGGTTGTTCAGCAAACTGGATACTAGGAGTTTATTTTTACAGAATTAGTCCCCCCTACTCACTCCCTCAAAAACACCCTATCATAGTCATGTCTGATCATCTCACCTATAT
>VYZV01023243.1:279-34808 GCA_013401275.1 Pandion haliaetus | reverse complement strand
GGCAAGGGAAAACCCCGTCGGAGGTGAAGCCCCTGTCCCGTGGCCCTTTCTCTATTTCCCCCTGCGTGTGTGATTTCAGAACGGAGCTGTCACACCTGCCGTGTAAAATTAGCTCGTCTTACGCCTGCTGAAGCTGCTTAAATTTTGTAAGAGCCAAGAGTCGCGGTGGGGTTTTCTCCATAAGTCGGAGCGGAGGACGAATCTATGCACCACTATAGAGAGAGAGCACACCCGGAGGAGCGAAGGGGCAGTGGCGGATCAGGTTAGGGTAACGGTTTCTTCCAGGGAGTGCGAGATCTCCAATACTTGTTCTCTGTTTTGCTTTGTCAGAGTAGAACTGTGAATTCCAACTTTCAGGCCATTTCAAGAATAAGGCCAAAAGCAGTTAAAGGAGCTGGTTAGTGTAGCAGCCTCTAATATTTTATGGTCTGAAAATTGTACTTAAAATTATGTAAGCTTAGTTTGAAATGTGCTGACTTTCCTACAGTAAGAGGGAAACCCCAGAGCAGGGGCTGCACTGAACAGACCAAGATAAAACACTGCCAGGTAGCTGGACACAGCTTTTCTTCTGTCTGAGCTACAAATGTCTGACATGCAAATTCACGCTGGAGCAGCCTGAAGAGAAAGATACTCTAGTTCTGCTTGACTACAAGCCTTCCTCTGAGCTTTTGAGATGCATTCTGCTGGAGTAAGATAGGTTCTACTGACAAAATGTTTGAAGAATATCCTGAAAAGTTAGGACATGGGTAGGTTTTGTCCTGTGAATGCAGAAAGATTTGATTTCGGAAGCAGGAAGTGAGAAGAACTGAAAATACTTTTAATTGTATGCAGACGCCTGGCAGCTGGAATGCCACCAAGAAGGGAATCCTCACTGTTATCAGCTGGGTTTGGAAATTGGAGGAAGAATTTCAACATTTTCATGGAGCTGGTGGTCTCTCTCTCACTTTCTAGTTTCCATCTTCTTCTGTCTTCTCTGAAGCAATTCATCCTACCAGAAAGACAGAGCTCACTCAAGGCTTCTAATTACTGTAAGCCAACCCAAAATTTGTATGCAAAAGGAGCAAAGGAAAGGAGAGGGCAGAGCAGTTTGGGGTTTGGAGGAAAGTGGAGAACAGCGTGGCAGAAAGTGTAAGATGTTGACGGTTTTTTCTTGCATCCAGCTTGCAGCCTTCTCAGGGCCTTTCCTCTGGAGGCTGTATTCTCTCTGCCCTTCTCTCACCCTGCAAAAGTGTCTTTGCAGCTGTCTACACATTTCCATCCCCGTTGTCTGGCAGGAGGAACCCCTGTGTTCCCCCCTTGCCGGCAACCTGTACTGGGCCATGGTAACAGCTGACATTGTCTGTGCTTGAAGTTGGCCTTGCTTAAATGGTAGAGATTGGGTTAGTAAACAGAGCTTAGGTGCATGGTTGTAAATGACAATGCTGCTTAGTAGGACCACTGCTCTGATCTGTAATGAGAATTACCATTTTCATCAAGTTCCTTGGCTTGGACTTCTTCTGGTTCTACTGAAGAGTAGTTAGTTCATTACAAGCAACAAATGGTTCATTATAAATTATTAAAATCTTGGCTTCCAAGACTGTCTTTGTAAGTAGTGAGCACTTGAGTATAGTATTTCAAACGGGAGTTTCCAATGCATCTATTGAGGGTTGTGTGTTCTGGGTTTTTTTTCTTTTTAAAGAGTGGCGGACAGGAGCCATAGTACTCCACCCATTTTGCTTGCAGAAAGTCTCTCTATAAAGTGAAGTTAGTTACGGGTCCAGCTGGGAAGACTTCAGCCACCACAGTGGAATGACATCAGCCCAGGCACCTCTAAGACTTTGTATATGAACTAACAGTTAGTGAATGAACTTTCCTTAGGTCTCACAAAATTCAGCTACAGAGAAATACCAAACACCCAGACCCTGAGGAAAGGCTGAGAAAGGGAAGAGTATTCTAGGAAGGAACACAGAAAAGGCATTCTCGAGCCTGACAGAACAACTGGGTTTCTTAATACCTTGTATCTGTTCAACAGCTATATTAATATCACATTACTTATCATCAAACCATGCTAGTTTGTGACAGGCTGAAAATAAAGAAAAGGATATGCTTCCTCATACAACATATAGTTAAGCTGTGGAACTCCTTGACGCAGAACATCGTGGATACAAAATTTTATATGGGTTTAAGGGAAGACTGGGCAACTATGGAAATAAACCCACTGAGGTTTCCTCACACTACAGAAACTACCTGTGGTTTAAAGTCCATGAGGTGCAACTGGTTGTAAGCTGAGCCTATGAGGGAGGAGGGACATACATGGTTGCCCTATTCTTCTGCTCTGCCGTAGGCATCCACATTTGGCCAGTGTCAGAAACAGGATTTTAGACAAGGTGGACTTTTGGTCAGGCCAGGGAAGCTATTCTTATGTTCTCATCATAGTATTTCTTTATTTTGACACCTTATCATTTATCCATACATATGTAAAATTATCATTCCTCTTCAAATTTAGTACTAATTGAGCAATAACCAAAACAATACTTTGAATGTTTAAATATGTGCATTTCTGCTATACCAGTAACCTAGGCTGGTATGGTCAACTGGTGTCTCTCTGCAAAGTCTTGTACCTGGGATGACTCTGCTCTGCTTTCAAGACGTTCAGATATCTTTTAGTATGACTGCATACACCCCAGAGCTTAGGCCTGTGAATCACTGTAATCTTCAGATGTCTTATGAAAAAGTCCACATATCTCCTCCAAAACCTGAGTTAGCTACTTTAAAGCCAGGGTGGGTATCTCTATACTGTATTGAAAAATGTGTTTTACGCATATCCTAGTAAGTAAGCTCCAGGTCAAAGTTGGTCTTCCATGTAGGTGAAGCTGAAAAGCATCAAAAATTATGCTGAAACAAAACCACCCTCTGAATTTGGCATCAGAAGCAACAAGCTGTGTTTGAACCATGCTTAGTTAGCTAAAAAGTGATAACTGTTACCTCTTACAGATAAGAACTATGTCTATATGGTGAAGATGCCTTAAAGTTATAGGAGTCATTGCTCCATTAAACAGCTTTGAAAGTGATGTTACCACTTCTTTTTTCATGTTGCACACATCCTTCTCTTTTTTCATGCTAGATATTTAAAGAGCTTGTAACTAGGCTGTTTCACTGGATAGCAGTACTCATATTATTGTAAACTAAACTCAAGAAAAGGAAAGAGGTTATCTTTGCCCTGGTTTACACTGCCGTTACAACGTAAACCAGAGAGCTTAACCACATACATATCCTTGGATTGCTTGGCTTTTAAAGTTTAATCATAGGCCCTTTCTTTCTGCACAGCTGAGGTTTCCATGTAGTTGGAATGAAGGATATGAGAACAGAATGCAGCCTTCCCAATGGCAGCGGCCAGTAGTTGGTTAATGCCACTGACATCACTGCTGCCAAAGGAGAAAAATGGTCTTTTCAGTAATGTTTTGAGCTCAGAATCAAGACTTCTGAGTTCAGTTTCTGGCTCTGCCACAGACTTCTAACAATTTCACATTCTTTCTGTGTGTTTCCCAGCTACAGATGGGAATAGTAATGCTTTTTGTCTTTCCCATTTAAAGTATTAGCTCTTTGTGTGGTGCATCACCCCACCTAGGTGGAGCTTTCCACATGTGACCATAAGGCGCAGACAGCACAGTTCCTGCAGCCTTTGTGGGATCCTGCAGGAAAAAGGCATGTGATGAGTCAGCAGACTTGTCCCTCCTACTTGGCTGGGCTTTCCTGCCTACATATAACCAGAAGACTCCTCTAGACCAGCAACCTTCTACTTTCCTCAATCATCTGTCCCCTCCAACCACGGATTTCGAAATTCTCTGACATCCTGAGAGAGATTCAGACACCCATGCATAGGAAATGAATGAGGTTTTGGTGGCCACAGCACACAGGAAGACACAATGCAGGATCTGCAGGAGACTCATGCCTGTCAGAGCAGCAGAAGCTGAAAACGTTTAAAATGGGACTTGACACCTTGTTTAGGTGCCTAAATTGCTCCAGCTGTCATATCCAGACAACATAAACTTTGAAAGGGGAAAGTAGATCTTCCTAAGTTGGTTCCTTGGGAGAGCAATTAGCAAAGTGCCGTTTTCCATAGCAGGCAGACTCACAGGTCTCAACCGGGTGGGTAATGCAGAACCATTGGTGACTTTAGGTCACTTAAAGCTGCTACTTTTTGGGCATTACATGCAAGAGCACAACTGGGCTGTTTTCCTAAGGGTTCCCAAGTTTCTTGAGTGTAGTCTGTCTGTCCATCTGTGCCTGGATCCCAACTTTTGAATGTGACTTTTGAATACATTGGTGGTTTTCAACCATGTTCTACCTACAACCAGTAGCTATAGAGGAAAGAAGCAGAAGCGTAAAACATAATTGCACTCCTACGGGATAAATAAAAACAGGGCACTGCATAGAGCGGAATGACTCCAACTACTGCCCCACTGAGGGAAAAGCAGGTAAAACTCAGCTGTTTCCACCTTCCAGTAGGTAGCTTAACATGGATGCTGGCTGACTCATCCGCGCCCATCTTGCTGGAAACCATTTGAAACATCAGAGGCAATACAGGGAATAGCTGAGGCATTTCTATTTTGAGCAGAGTGTGAAATTCTGTTCTGCTGATGTCACTGCTAATATTGCATGATTATACTTTGAAGATACTAAGATAATTGTGTATATTTCCAATGCATATTTTCAAATCTCTCTTTCTTGTTTTAGAAAAAAATAGATAAAATGGAGCCCATGTTACTGCTATTCATATTTTTCGTACCTATATTGGGTCTCACTGATGGAACAGAAACTGAACAAGATTTTACTTGGCACTTAAAGAAGATACCACAGATTGTGAGCGAAAGAACTTTCTCCCTTGACAGCCCTAAATTTGAAGCAAAAACCAAACTAGAGCTGAACAGTGCATGTGGAATTGAATGTCAAAGAAAATTGCCAGCGCCAAGCTTGTCTGACTTGAAGGACCTCTTATCCTATGAGACCATTTTTGAGAACGGCACACGGACCCTGACTGAAGTCAATGTCCTCGGACTAGTACTTGACCCAGCTGGAAACACAACAACACGAAGGTCTTCAAGAAAGAAGAGGCAGATATATGGAACAGACAGTAGGTTCAGCATCTATGACAAGCGGTTTATGACCAACTTTCCTTTCAACACAGCTGTGAAGATCTCCACTGGCTGTAGTGGCATTCTCATTTCCCCCAAGCACGTGCTAACAGCTGCCCACTGTCTGCACAATGGCAAGGATTATGTTAAAGGTAGCAAAAGACTGAGGGTGGGCCTGATGAAGACAAAATCCAGAGGCGACGGCAGGAAACGCAAAGGCACTAAAAGAAGTAGGAGAGAAGTTTCTGCGGCCCGTGAGGATCCCAATGTTGCCACAGAACTCAGGCGACAATCCAAGGGTGGTGGGAGAAAGCAGAGGAGATCTGGGAGGAAGCAGGGGAGCTCAGATGGCATGCCCTCCTTCCAGTGGACGAGGGTGAAGAGTACCCACATCCCAAAAGGCTGGTTTAAGGGTGTCTCTGGGGATATTGCCCTGGATTATGATTATGCTGTTCTTGAGCTCAAGCGTCCCCACAAAAGGAAATACATGGAGCTGGGAATCAGCCCAACAATCAAAATGATGCCTGGGAGCATGATCCACTTCTCAGGTTTTGACAATGATCGATCTGGGCAGCTGGTCTATAGATTTTGTAGCATTTCTGATGAGTCCAATGATCTGTTTTATCAGTACTGTGATGCTGAGCCCGGCTCCACTGGCTCTGGCGTCTATCTCCGTCTTAAGGAGCCAAATAAAAAGAAGTGGAAACGCAAGATCATCGCTGTTTACTCAGGCCATCAGTGGGTAGATGTCAATGGTGAACAGCAGGATTACAATGTAGCGGTAAGAATTACTCCTCTCAAATATGCCCAGATTTGCTTCTGGATACATGGGAATGATGAGAATTGCACACGAGGCTGAAGAGAGCTGAACATGACTCACTTAGCACCCGTATTACCATAGAGGGAAAGACTGCTGCAGCAGTTGCTGGAAGAACATCACTCCACGTCAGGATGTTTTTGAACTCAAAGCTCACAAGTAATGTTATGGTGACTTGAGAAATGCTGAATTGCTAGGGGATGGGTAGAATTGTCAAACAGAACATTTCTAATTGTAATCAACCCTAGATATGCACTTAAAATCCCAAACTATATGTATGTTTGCAATTGTGATAAATTCAAATCATTCACATCAGAAAAAAAATGGCTACACCTGTTTGTCATTTTTTTTCAAGGAAAGGATTGAAACATCTCAAACTGGTATTATTAAATTATATCTATTTTTCCAATGGATTTGCTTTTCTCAGGGTTCTGTTCCAATTCTTCAAATGCAAGTTGTGCATGCAGCACATTACTGCGTGTACAGAATGATCCAGAGAACTGCATGAGACCAAGACATTATTTTGGCATTCTCTAAAGCCCACAGCTCCATGTTGAGAAGCAGCAGTCTAGTTCATGCTTGTTAGTTTGGAAAACTTCCTCCTCTGGTTGCTGCAGGAACACTTCCATGGAAATCCCAAATTTCTGTAGCTGAGGGTTAGACTTTAAAGACAAGTTTCACCTCATCGCTCAATAAAAACAGCAAAAAGAAATCAATGCCCATAGAAGTTTACATGTTTGGAAGAAGAAGAAACGTCAGGACATAATTGAATGCCTTTAAATCTTCTTTGAGAAGCTACAGCAGTCAAACACATGCATTTGCATTCCAATTAGTATTTGGTGAGCTGTAGATTTAGTTTCTAGTCAAACGTTTAGCTTTACAATTGGGAGAAGTCACTGACTTCTGAACTGGCTATCTGACAATCATTTAGAGCTTCACAGATGATAGATTTTTTTGGGTGCTAACCATTTTTGCAGTTTTTATAAATTACTTTTATACAAGTTCAGCTTCATAGGTAGGATAGTATGTATTAGACTGGGAGCTGGAAAGCAATATTTTAGTTTGGCTTTATATGGTTTTGCAAAATGGGTAGTTCTAATCACATCATATTCAGACTCCACCTCAACATGAGTTACAAGATTAAACTAAAAATTTCTCCCAACTAAATTATACCACCTTCTGAATGGTAGAAGAACTACCCTGTACATTATAACAGATATCCTGCTAGGTAGCAGCAGTAGTTAGCAAAGAATTTGGTTCAATATGTTTGCTGAACCATATGTTTAATGAAAACACAAAGTGAGCTTGACTTTTACACACCTTTAAATACAAATTACCTTTTTAAAAATTGTTGTTGATTGCTACACAAGTCTATATCTTTTATTTTATATCAAGACTTTGAAGCACACAGGATTGTTATGGTGCTATGTTAATCTAATAACATAAAATGATACTGTGTATTTCCAATGATATCCTTTGGGTTTCAATATTTTTAAGATTATTCACCATCACAATATTTCATTTTTTTGATCATAAGTTTATGCTGACCAAAATACATTTTCTTCCTATGCAGAAGAAAAAAATATAACAAGATTTTAAAATACTATTTGTTTATTGGTATCTTTAAAAATATGCTTGTAATATCTTTTGATGAAATAAGATCATTTTTAATAACCCACTTTTTTGTAGATGATTGGAAGTATAAAACCTGACACTTTGAATGTGCAGGCAACTTTCTTTGTCATGTTATTGCCAAAGCATAAAAATTTAAGGCTTGCTTCCATACCATAACTCTAGCAATATTTCATTAATTGGAAGAGATCTCACTTTAAAAGAAACTATTTCTTTTAATGTCAGCCTTTCCAGGGAACACTTAACCTTTTTTTTTTTTTTATTTTGTGTGATTGTTTGCAGAAAACTAATAATAATTTTTAAAGTTTAGAAATTAATATCTAAGATTTTAAGGTTAATTATTTTTTATTGTTGTTAACATCTCTATTAAAACTTATGGCTTCACTGACAGTAATTTTAAATCACCTCAGTCCGGTATTTAATACTCTCGCTCTATGCAATGGGCCTACAATATTCTTTAGTTGGCTCTGTAATGTTTTTCTTAAGTGCCTTTTTCCATAGTAATTGTGACAAATAAGGTACCACATCATTAATCTAATACAAGTCAGCCTAGGTCCATAGATTTTTTTACAGTTATTCTCATTGTTGATTTGGGTCCAAAACTGATCAAGATAAGGTGGCTTAGTAAATTCCTTGTTTCGGTGAGTCTTATTTAGGTGTACTCCTTCAGAGCAGAAATATAAACTATTTCTTTATTAGTTTGGGCATCAAGGACAAGGTAAGAATGAAAAACATTTATGTCAGCTTTCAAATGGTCTTGTTACAATAATCAACTGCTATAAATACCTCAGCCACTACCTGGAGTTCTCATGCCAGGCTGATAACAAATGTTTATCCTCAGAGGATAATCATTAGATGCTCAGTGCCTCATTTTATGGTAAGAGATTGAAGAGGCTGGCCAGAGTGACATAAAAATTAATCAAATCTATCTATACATATATATATATATATATGCAAGCCTCTGTGTTTGAGTGCACATGCACAAACACATGCAAATATACGGGCTTGCAGAACATGTGCCGTTTTGACTTGGTCAGCGCCTTCAGGCAAGGGAATGCAGGCACAACAAGTCATGGACAAAATGTTACTCCTGTTGTATGTGCATGTCGGGCAACATTTCAGTCTGCCACTTGGCCTAATAGGGAAGGAAATGCTTTATGTAGGCATTGTGACTGCTTACTACAGGGACTTCTGAAATAGGTCATAAATTGAGTACTTTTACACACAACCCCAGGAGGTCAATGTCCCGCACAGAGCTCTTGGTACCAGCCACTGCAAATGGGACGAGAATTTCTGAGCTGTGATCATCTCAGATTTCCTTAAAAAACCTGCAGTTAATATCTAGTTATCAATAAGAAAATACGAGGAGGGAGTGTTCTTAGTCGATCAGATCTGCTGTTGTCTAGGACACCAGCATCAAGGCTGGGTTCCCAGCCCAGGAGGGGACAGAGTCCTTGTAGTGTTTCCCCAAAGGATTTTTCTGTCTTTCAAGTACCAGGCTCTGCATCACTTGTTTTCATCGGTACTAATGCTTTTCCATAAGAGTTACTATAGTAGATCTTTTTCTTTAACTGTATTCCTGGCTTTAGGAAAAAACAAACTTAGTCAAATCCCTTTTCTACTAGGAGGCTACTGGCAATTTGTAAAGTTATCAAGTTTTTCCCAGGCCAAAGATAAACCTCATATACAAACCGTTAACACACCCAGACCAGCTTCTGCAAGGCATTTGTGCATGTGTTTAATTTGGGACTTTGAGACGTATGATAGAAGTCAAGGGGATTATCTGCAATGTGAAAAATTAAGTTTAAGTTTGTATTACCTTAACAAAAGAAAAACACAATGTTAGGTAGCAAAATTATTTCTGTTATATGAGGTATAGAGTAGCCAGTGTTTTAAAAATTGCTTAAAGAAGCCCCTTGACTCAGTTTATAGTTTACCACCCAATTTGTGCAGATTTATGAGTCTGTATGGAGTATGAATATGGTTTAAGTAAAAAAAATAATTCATCTACATGTGGACGAGAGAAGCAGCTGGGGAGTTCCTCCTAGTCTGCTGATAAGGGATGACCTGGCAGCAAACAGCAATTAATACAGAAAGAGAGAGCAAGAGAAGTAGATGGTACAGAAGACCAGGAAGACAGAGGTGATATGCAAGGGATAAAGAAAGTGTGAAAAGTAACAGATGAAATGGCTGCGAGGTAGCAGAGGGACCTATTGTAAGAAAGAGCAGGCAGCTGCTAAAGGCATAACAGTATAAATTAAGATGTAAAAATCGCCAGTTACATGAACAATCTCCTTTTGCTGTTAAAGATGAGGCTGTTCTTCCCAGCCAACAGCACCGAGGAAAGGGCTGTGAGAGGGCTCAGGTTCTGGCAGGGACAACTAGCAGGCAGGGGCTTTTGACCCTGAGCTGCAATCCCTGCCTGAGTTTGGAGGGATTATGCCTGTGCTTGTTTAGGGTCCTTGGGAAGCAACAGATCCGTGTCCTGGCCAAAAGGTTTGGTAGTGTGAACTTCCCAGCACACCGGGTCACCAAGAGTGTAGTGACTAAAGGCAGTTTCTTTCACTTGAAAGTTTCTCAAACCTGAGATTTTGTTGGGATTCCTGTAAAGGCTGTTCCCCATTGGAAAAAAAACCAAAAAACAAAAAACCCCAAACAAACAAAACAACAAAAAACACAAAAAAAGCAAACAAAAAAACCCAAACAAAAAATCTAAGACTTGAAGCATTTAAATGTCGTCTCCATTTTTTGCATGTACCTACAAATTCTAGCCAATAAATTTTTCAAATATCTTCCATTTGTGTTTGGTATCTTTGTAGAAATTTAATCAACTGCTTCTAATTTTAAAGCACAGAATATTGCAGATACTGCCATCTACAAATTCCTGGATTAAAGAATGAATGGGGAAAAGAACCCCGTGATATTGTTAAATTGAAAGCTTAAAATTGCACACTAATCTCAAAGGATTTGGAAGTATATTTGAGTCCCTGTTCCACCAGCCTTTTTCTCCAAGTGTGAGATAGCATTTAGGTTAAAAACCTCCAAAGGTAGCTTTGATGAGTCTTTAATGTGCTTAACTTTTTAAAGACTGACAACAAACTTCAAAAAAAATGTGTTTTTATAATATTTTTAACTGCACAACTTGACAACTCATTTGGGAAAATAAGTGCAAACCTTTGCTATATTAAGGTATTATACAATGCACATACTATGTCAATAAATATTTTCTATTGTTTTTCTTTTTCTCTGTCATGATGTAGTTTGTTAGCTATGGTGGTGTTACACAAACTCCATTCTGTAAATGCTTGTAACAGGTTATCAGTGAATCATCTGGGACATGGTCTTACAAGACATTAATGTCTCTTTAAATTTGTTCTGGGAAAAAAAACTCCCTGTCTATTCCTGTCTTCAAGATAATTACTCCATGAGTAAATGTGAAGAGTAAAAAAAAAAAATGGTTCAGCAAGGAAATGACTCACAGATTATGCCACAACTTATTAATTCTGAAATAACTAATTAGTTCTGTTTCTGCTATCAGCTATTGTATTTTCTACCCCAGAGAGCTGTTGAACCAGGCCAAACTCAAAGTGCTTAAAATATTATAATCTCGGTTCTCAGCTTTATCTTAATTCTGTGCCCTTGAAACTGGTGCTGATTTGATCACTGACAGTAGAAGGAGAGATTTTTGGCAAGGATGAGAGCTGCTGGAAATATTTAATGGGAAGTTTAGAAACTATTACAGTGATTAAGTGTGTCTAATACAAGAAATATTTAACAGGGGTCTGGCAAGGGCTTCCCTGCCAGCTCTGGTGGTCCTTACATGGGGGAGGAGTAAGGGCCACAGGGGAATAAATAGGATCGACAACTTCGTCATCTGGACCAAAGTCCATTCGGGACTGGTAACAGGATCTAAATCTTTTCATTGCTGGAGTCTACTTTTTGCCACCTTCTGGGAGAACATCTTGGTGCCCAAGAAGTGTTTCTCTGCCCCTCTCCAGAGAACACAGAGACCCAGGGATGACAGCTGTCTCCCACTGCCAAGCCACTGGCAGGGATGTGGTTGCTCCGATGGAAGATACGTTCCAAGACGTGCTGTGGGTCTCACATTCCCATGGGCCCTGAGGGGCTTGAACTGGCATCCTATCCAAACAACTATTCAGCCCTAAAAGGTTCCGATATGGCCCAGTTCCTTGTGCAGGTATTTGCCTGTCATACTTCCAGCTGCCATAATCTTTAAAAAATGCTCAAAAGGCCTTCACCAAATAACAGCAACTCAAATCCACCGCCGAAGCATCATCCTATGCTGGTTATTATGCAGGTATTCCTGATGAACTGTTCATTCCTCCTACTTGGGATATGTCTCTAAGCCTTGATAATGGCTTACCCTTCAGCTGTTATTGCAAAGAAAAAAGATCAGATATACTGGAGAAGCTACACAAATATTTTACAAAGATTATGCCTCTTGGCAATTATGTATGCACCATAGTTATTGCAGTTGCTATGGCTCTATTTCTTTTCCATGTGAAAGAGTTTGAAAACATTGGATGAAACCAAGTTGGGCTGGGTTTCAGACAAATTACTCAGCTGCCCTTTGGCTGCAGTTGCAGCATTCTGCCCTCCAACTCCCCCCCCCCAGTTTAATTTCCAACTTTATGGATTAAATGCTGGTTTTAGCTTTGCTTAATCAAAGGTGAAGGCAGCCAGGAGACAGCACACCGCAAAGGACCCTTTCTGGCTGTACGTCTCTGCAGACATTTTGAAGCAGGGCAGGCCCCAGAAGGCGTAGAGGACAAGAGAAAGCAAAGGTGAAGACAGTGATCAACAGCAAAAAAGCTCAGTGCCTTACTGAAGAGAAGAAAACATGATTTCTACTTTTCCTACAGAGAAAGGCAACCCTAGTTTTTACATTCCTTTGCCTTCTCTTGAATGATTAACTCATCAGCTACATATTCTTGGCTCCTGTACAGGAACGAACCAACCCGCTCAGTGGTGGGGCTACAACGTGCCCTCGAATGCCAGCAGGGGCTTCCCCTCCCCAGTGCAGAAAAAAAAGAGAATGCTAAGTTACCCCAAAGGGGATTTACTAGTAATACAAAGGGAAAAAAAATTTTAAAAGTAATCTCTAAGAAAAGCACCATATTTTTATTTAAGTAAAACAGGGATATTTTGAAAAATATGAATGCATGAAGGCAAGGGAGACTTTATAGATAGGCGTGGCGTATGGGTTTTTCTGACACGCTCGTCTGTACAGGACGTGGATGTGTTCCAGAGCTATGGTGAGCTACACGCAGAAAGAACAGCCAGTTGCTGGTTGTCTATCCCACCATCCCCCCACAGGGGCAGGGATTTATTGCGCTACCAAACTCTTGCTGCTTATTGTGAGTTTGGGCTCAGACCTGGTCTTCTTAAATGGTGGACATGAAGAGAGGCTTCCAGGCACATGGCCACTGACGTTTTAGGCATTTATACATTTTGTTGTGTATCCATGGAGGATGTATGAAGTCATTTTTAGTAATGGTGGGTTGAAACAGTAAGGCCCAGTAACAAAACAAACACTGCATCACATTCTCCTCTCATTTACAATGGTGAACCTTAGAGGGAAATTTGACTCACCACATATATAATATGTATTTACTTGTTATAGAGCATTATACACTAGGCATTTATGATCTGTAAGCAGGTTTATTTTTTTTAGAAAGATATAAAAAGGAAGCAACACTCAAAAGGGAAAATAGCTTTGACAGGTTTCAATTTAGATATGATACTTTATTGCTTGTAAATTAACCTGTTACAACAGTGATCTGTGATCAAGTAATGCTGCTTATAGGACTGACATGCTTGAGTCCTTCACTTCTTGCTTATTGATTTTTTTCCTTACCTGTTGGGAATAAATAAAATCAGGTATCTGTGCAATGACCAATGTGAGGTTAGTTTTCTGTCCATACTGTAAAAATAGTGTCTACAAGCTTAAAAAAAAAAAAAACCAAAACAGCTGCCACTAGTTGTATTTTATTACCTTTAAACTGGTAGTGAATTGTCTTTATGGGGTTATGACTTTGAAAACAGTTTTTGCTCAGTTATTTTGATGTACAAATCCATGGTACACTGCATGCACACACATGAGGAGGAGCAGCTTTAAACTCATCTTCAGCTTGAAGGCTCCACAGAGATTGCATTAGCTATCTCCAGCTACAAGCATAAAAGAAATGCCATACAATATTTGTGTATTCCTTCTCAGTTCAGCCTTCACCTTTGCATCCTTCACATTAATGACACCAACTTTGCCCCCACCATATGCTCTAGCCATTTATCATCAGGCTAGTGAAGCAACTTTTCTGGATTTTTTTTGTATATTGGAAAGTTTACATACAGGCCATTTCTGAACTTGCTGATGTATTTTTTTCACCTTGATCCTATCCCTAGGAATTGTTTTTCATGCCTTTGACTCTTATCTTACAGCAACTATTTTTGTAGTGGGGAAAAGTCCCGGCTCTCCCCGCTCCAGTAATGTGTGGACTTGCTGCTCCCCACCGGGACAGCTGGGAAACCTGTCCCTCATTCCTACAAGCAACAAACTCCATCAGTTCCCTCTTCACTTCTGGGTGCTGCTTCAGACTGCTTTCCTTAGGCTTCAAACAGCTTTACATCAGGCATGCACACAGCCGAGGGATGAAGGTGACTGCGGAACCCATCCCCTGCTCCGCTGCAGACACCTTGGAGGGTAATGCAGCAGGGACAGGCCCAGACCCCCTCCTCCCAATATCCCTGTCACTGATGTACAGGCTCAGACCTCCCTTATCCTGTGAATCTTGTGCCATGCCTCTCCCACCACACCCTCCCATCCCATCCCATCCCAAACTCCCTCCAGGAAAGGAAGGTCCTCGACTGAGCGGGACAGTGCCAGCCAGGGCCCCAGCTGGGAGCGGCACTGGTGGGGTGTGCTCCCTGTAGGGCTCACCCTTGCTCCAGCCTCTCCTTCAGCATCTCGGTTGACCAGAGCATCTTCACAGTCCCACTGTGCCCACGCTTCCTCCAGGTCCTGCCCTTTGGAGAGGGGCTAGTCTCTCTCTCTCTCTCTCTCTCTCTCTNAGGAGTGTCTCTCTCTCTCTCTCTCTCTCTCTCTCTCTCTCTCTCTCTCTCTCTCTCTCTCTCCTTCAGCTATTTTTAATGTGCTGTTTGCAACTTCATCTCATGTTTCCCTGCCCATCTCCGGTTCCCTCTATTGCTAATGCCAGCTTTTAATTTTTTTAATTGTGCCTGCTTTGGGGATTCACCTCATTTTCTACTTAAACACCAAACATCTAAAATTAAATTAAATAAATAATGCCCGACCACTGGTGCGATACAGTGAGGAACTTGGCTTTCTGTCCAAGAGAAACCACTTCAAAGCGCTATCAAGGTAACAGCTGCAAACAGAGAACTAAAGGCAAAATCACTGCAAGAAAACCAGCTCCAAAACAACGCATCAAATCTGGAGGCAGCCTTGGGAAATGCTTTCATAAGCTCTGAGTCAACGTAAACGCAGGCTGCCAAGCTGAAGGAGCGATCTTGTAACGTCCCTTACAAAACAGCTCCGGGCTGCCCTGGCAGCTCCTCCTGCCACGGATACCGACTGAGGGAGAGGTCACAGGCTCTGGACCCCAGCAGAAAGCATGGGGTTTAATCTCCTAGACACATGCTACTCTCCAGGGGAAGCTCTATTTAATTTCACTGATTTAACTGACTGCAAAAATAACAATAATTTGATGCTATTAATCAGATTATACTAACTGGGCTGTAAACGGCTCCCATAGCCTCCTCGCAAGATCCACTGGAATAACAGTTTCAAGCAAAAAGCAAATGATCCCCGACAGGGAGATGTGCCTGTGTGGGAGCCACATCTGCTCAGCACCTGGACAAATTCAGCAGGGACCTTCTCAGTAGCTGGCTGTGGGTGAGGTTTATCACATCAGTTATTTAAGCCTGCTGCCAAGGTAATGTCTCATTGCAGCAGCACAGCCTTCTAGGGCTAATCTAAGGACTAAGCCTGGAAAAGCAAAGCTATAGATGTTGCAGATAGGTCTTATCTGCAGCATGTCTTTACGTACCATTTGCAAAAGAGAAAATCACAACTCTATGGAAGGGGTAAAGCCTTCATATTCCAGTATGTACAGTGAACCTGCCTTTTTTGCCCCTCAGTACCATTAAACAACATAAATTTAAAACACTGTAAATATGGGAAAGAACTTAGGAAACTCCATGCTTTGTTATATCCCTATACCAGCCCTTTTTAAACATCCAAGTTGGAGCCAGGGCTGTAAGTGTAGCTGGTTTGCTGAGCCCACGTTGGCCTCGTGTGCTCGTCTCTTGCCACATCAGTCAGAGTCCACATGCAGAGCCAAAATTACATGGTCTTGAGACAGAGGGGTGCAGCCATGTACTTTTCCAGGCCACAACACAGCTTTTTTTTTTTAATTTGGCAAAGGCAAAGCTTCAAGGCAAGTATTTTTAGACATAGAAAAAGTCACATTTCTAGAACTAGAAGCTGGCTCCCTCCTCCCAATTTGAAAGCAAACCTTCTGTAAATTTTTAGCCCTATCTGGCAACATCATTGTGGAACCAAATATATCCTGGTAGAAACACGGTAAATATACAGCTCAGAGACACAAGACTGGTGGGAAACCAAGCTACCTATGGAGCAGGTAATTGCTAAAATAACTGTAAGATTCCCAACCATTCTTAAAAAGAAGACCCGATATGACTTTTTTCCTACTACCTATTGATGAAGTGCATGGAAAGAAAATTTTCAAGCAATTAGGGCTTTTTGAGGGGTTTGTTTTGTTTTTATTTTAGTGGGATGCCAACGTAATTCTCCTCTCAGCAGAAGTTTTTTTTTAGGCAGTTCCACCCATTACAGAATTATGAGTTCAGCAAGTAGTGCTACATACTTGGGGCAATCCAAAGGCAGTAGGTCCCTTTGGGGATGATGGTCAACCTTCTGCTGATGAGAGAATCTTTTGCCAGATATCTAAACAACATCCAGGTATTACGGCCATTAAAACCCACAAAACTTTTCCATGAGAGCAGAGCAGTTGAGACCCGTGTCATGCCCAGATTACAGCTGGCAGCTGTATTCTGCCTCTCCCTGTTGCTCCTTAACACATTCACAGCATGTGAATGTGGCACAGCTGGCACGGAAAAGAAACCCGTGCTCTGGATCTTTTAATGCTACCACCATCCTTATTCAAGATGCACCTAAAACTCTCCCTTCTGCTATTTCCAGCTACCTGCATCATTATGTTCATTGGGAGATTCCCCCAGATGGGCACATTCATCACCCTGCAAGCAAGGACCCTGCGGCTGACCACCACCTGCACAGCGGGGCATCTCACACCAAATGCGCTGCTCCATATGCTTTTGTATCAGGGGCAACCTCAAGCCTGCAAGCCAGAGAAACTGATGATATACCAGCACTACTCTGGAAAAAAAACAGGGTTTCCAAATGTCATGGTTTAACCCCAGCCGGCAACTCAGCCCCACGCAGCTTCTCACTCACTCCCCCCCAGTGGGATGGGGGAGAGAATAGGAAGGGTAAAAGTGAGAAAACTCATGGGCTGAGATAAAGACAGTTTAATAGGTAGAGCGAAAGCCATAGATGCAAACAAAGCAAACCAAGGAATTCCTTCCCCACTTCCCATGGGCAGGCAGGTGTTCAGCCATCTCCAGGAAAGCAGGGCTCCATCACGCTAAGTAACAGTGACTTGGGAAGACAAACACCATCACTCCGAATGTCCCACCTTCCTTCTTCTTCCCCCAGCTGTATATGCTGAGCACGACATCCTATGGTCTGGAATATCCCTTGGGTCAGTTGGGGTCAGCTGTCCCGGCTGTGTCCCCTCCCAACTCCTTGTGCCCCCCCAGCCTCCTGGCTGGTGGGGTGGGGTGAGGAGCAGGAAAGTCCTTGGCTCTGTGTAAGCACTGCTCAGCAGTAACCCAAGCATCCCTGTGTTATCAACACTTTTCAGCACAAATCCAAAACACAGCCCCATACTAGCTACTATGAAGAAAGTTAACTCTATCCCAGCCAAAACCAGCACACCGAACAAGGTATTTTATGTTTTCCAGCCTGTACATAGCAGCTTTGTTACAAACAATGTGCAGTTGCAGATTTCAGAGTCCCCACTGAAAATCAGAGATCAAGTGTATACATATATGTGGTACCTCAGTGAATACACTATATGTATATATAACTACAAACAATACATACATGGTAGCGTGATTGTAAATGTGATACTCATGCAGTATCTGAAGAGGAGTTAATGATGCTGTCACAGCGTCTGAGACCCTAATCTTGTGTCCACACTGCACTGTTTCCTCCCTCACCACTTCCACCACCCTCCGGAGACCTGCAGATACTTCTTGTTTCTGTCTCTCCTGCCAGGCATGTGGGAGAAGCAGAGTTTGAGGATCCTGCAGTGAAAGGGCTGAGGGAGGATGGACCGTCCCTTCTCCTACAGAGCCGCTCTGCCCTGCCATCTTTGCCCTGCCATATGCTGACTTCTTCCAGGACAAGTCCCCTTGCACACAGAGATCCAACCAGCTGAAAAGCAGGGTGTGGAGGGACATTCAGCCCACAGCCTCCCTCCGCCTCCTCCCCAGATTTCTTCCCTTGCCAAAAAGATTTAGCAGTGTGCTGAGTCTCATTAATGTCACAAAGAGCCAAACCATAATGCTCAATACTGAAATTCTTTAAACTGTCACATTTCTTCCTTTTAAAAATTATTTCCTTTTTAAATTTTTATTCCTGTTTTTCCTCCATTTCCCCAAATGGCTCCACACTATGAACAAATGTATGCTGAAGGGCAATTGCTTAAGCCACAGCTCTTCAGGAAGGGCTTTAAGAGCATGGGGGACCGTAGGCTGGCCATAGCCCAACAACACAATCCCACTAGGGAACGTGCAAATGCCACGCTTGGATCTGTAGCTGGGTGCCTGGTTCACAGGCCCTGGTATTTCAAAAATGTTACTCACAGCACAGGCGTGCCTTCATTCCGCTGCTGTGTCCCATTTTGGATGCTGCACTTCACGGGAGGCGCAGACCAGTTGAAGAGAGTGCAAAGAATACCAACATTGATCAGATATCTAGAGAATTTGACCAGCAAGGAAAGATTGAAGACAGAGGGCATGAGACAGAAGAATGAGCATGGTAACTGTCCAAATATCACCTTTGCTGCTGCAAAGAACAAAAGGAGTATCCCCACAGACAGAAGAAATGACAGTTCACAGGCAGCGAGGAGGAATCAGGTAATACAGTAACAGCAGCTCTCTCAGGGTGAAAGTGGTGATGTCCTGCAGTGGTGTTTGGAAAGGCTGTGATACAATGGAGGTGTTTTAGAAAAATCTGTTGGGAATTATACAGCTTTGACTTTAGAGCAGGGGAACAGAGTAGATGATAGCTCTATTTTCTGCGATTTCTATCTTAGGATCCTGCCCAGCAGTCTGAATACTTCACATGCTCTGAATGCATTGCCTTTGCAGTGGAGTGCAGCAAGCTGTCTTGGTCTTGTTTATCTGTAGCAGAGAGCCAACTTTTAAGTGAAATAGTGCACAAAGTTATACAGAACTTTTATCTTGGCAATAAAGTGCTTTGGCCAAGAGAAAAATACTGGTTTTCACACAAGAGTCTGTTCCAGTACAGCATAGATTGAATCAGCTTAGCTCTTCAGTCTGGCTAGGGGAAAATGATTTCATTTTAGTTGCATCTCTCCTCCATCTCTGACAGATCTATCAAAATACTGGACTTATCAGTTAAAGTTTCCAGCCACTCTAAGTTCACTCTCAAATGGCAGAGCTTGGCTATGCAAGCTGAACTGTACAACTAGAAAAATATTACTCTGTAAGCCTGCCAGCTATTTTAAAGGTCATTAAATGAGAGACACACATCCATGACAGGCTCTTCTGTGCTGAACTGGACTGTAAACAGTTCATACGTGAGACCAGCTACTTTATTTTGAGATTTCAAAACCAACCACCTGCAATACTGCATGGGCGTAAAGACTTTTACTTAAAATGTAACTGAGGGCTACTCCTATGTTAGCCCTAAAGGGGGCAAAGACAACATTGCAGGTTTGAGATGGGTGATTTTCCTTGCTAAAGACAGAAAGCATCTGTGGGATGCAGCCTGGCATAGGTATCACTGCAGCTCCCAGGGCGTGCAATGCTTTTGCAGTTCTCTGTTCCTCTAAAATTTGTATTTGAATGAAATACAGATGATTTGCCCATTTCTCAGTATATACTCCTCATCTAAAGAGAGATGGAGGTTGTAAGTGATATGTTAGCAAATTCTTTGAGGTATTTCTAAAAGCTGTTAAAAGCACAAACAACCCAAATCCAGCCCTGAACTGAACATCTGTTGGGGGGGGAAGAGTGGTCTGAAAAATCCACAAGCCAGGCTAAATGACAGAGTGGGATTAGAGTCAATCTTGATGATCAGTCATGAAGCCAAACGTCTAAAGAAGCAAAATATTTTAACAGATACACAAGCTACTCTATTACCATAAATGTTTGCCAGGATCCTGAAGTCCTGGGGAAAACAATCCTGGATACAAAATACCGTATTTTGTGTGGACAGAACAGTGTAACACTTTTCCAAATTACATTTAACTGTACTGATTACATATGTGCAAGATGTATATACCAAAAGCTGCTGTTACATCTTAGTAACCATCAAGAATATAATCTGTCAGGCTATGTTTTAAAATCTTCAGAAGATAAATACTTCACTTAGGAACCACAAGGTGCACTTTTTCTAGACAACTGAAGATATCAGGTTCTGAAGAAAGCAGGAAGGCTTAAGCAAAGATGGAAACAACTATTAGCTGTCCTCCAGCAACATGGTTATAGAGCTGCTTGGGAGAAATAGATTTGCTTAGTAGTATCTCAGACTAAAAAGCGTGCGGAACGTTACAGACTTATATACACATGCCTGTTAGTTTTACAATTACTACTTACAATCCTGAAGAATAGCTAGGCATTTAAATAGAAAATCTGCTTACTGTCACTATGTAATTTATTTACATTGCTTTGTAAAAGAACAGTATCTTCCATAGGGTCTCTATTAATAAATGGGAATCAACTCTCCCTCTAGTCTATACGAGGACTATGGTAATAAGAAGGTGATTTCATCTGCATATCTTGGGTTTTAAAATATAAAGGGAAGTTTTAGAGAGAAAAAAATAAATGAATTAATTATTAGCCAAATAACTAGCCTAAGTTAATTTCACATAAGTTTAGGAGGATGCTTAGAAACAGCCCGTGCACAAAACCAGATGCACTGCTGGATGATGTGTATGCAACTGGAGTTAATAGTGCTTTTTTGTCTATTAAAAATTAGCTACAATGTGTTGAATGCCGCTTTGCCTCTCTCTGAGTCTGGGCCTGGACCATGCCTTAGAAAGTAAAACATTTTAGCCATCCTACAGGCATCACAGGTGGTCAAATATTTTGAGAGAGAAGCAAATTTCCAGCATGACTTGCCTTGAAGCCAAGGGCTCTATAAGCAAATTCTGCACAACCAGATCTTCAAGAAAGCATAATGAGATAAGCAGCAGAATTTCCATCAATACCATTTCTGAAGCGAAAGCGCTGTATCGAGCTACGGGAAGCATTTCAGTCACGCTGTTGCAAAGGTTCGCAGGAAGAAACACAAAGCGAACTTCGATGCTGGTGGCACAGGACCCAGGCAGCAAGGCAAAGTCGCTAGCTGCCTGCAAATTTTTTTATACATATATATTTAATTATATAAATTTATTCGTATATTTAAATATATGTTTAAAATCAAGACAGCTCATGTTCCGCAAAGTGCAGGGCTGAGCAAGGCCCAGTGTGTTTGTTCATCCCTGAGCAGCAGTGATGCCAGACAGGTGCTAGAGACTGTCACGATGGGGTGGAGGCGAGCTGGGAAGTGGCGATTTCAATACACTGCTGGAAACCGCTCCTTCCAAGCACAAACTGAATCATGTGCTCTATCCCAAAGGCATGCCCACAGAAATAGCTCCTAAAATTTGGTTCTCCTATAAAAGTGGAAAGACCAAAACCTCAAAGTGGCTGAAGCCCTGTGAACAACAGAAGATAGTTTGTGCAAAGTTTCAGAAGACATCAGTAGATTCAAAGATGCTCTAATACCTAAGCCAGAATTTGTATAGTAAGACAATCTTATTTATACAGTATGCTGGTCTCAATATTTCTAAGTTTTCCCCCATTTCTTCTTTTGCTAATCTACTAAACTTGTTTTTTCCACGTTTCAAAAGAGAAGTGATCTATTCTCCTCCTTGATTTTTCAAAATAAAGCCAAATTTCAAGGTTTTGAAACTCTCTTTCTGTTGGCTGGAGCCAGTGTGGGATTATTCCAGTAAGGAAGAATTACTAACCACCCTCTTGATTGATCAGCCAGACTGACAGGGTATAATTATGGACACATCATAGATACAGAAAGCATAGTCTTACAATTAATTTTAGAATCTAACGTGTCCTGCTCTTGCATCTGAGCAGCATTTCAAAAAATCCCCTTTATTTATACACAGACACACTCAGAGTATGAAATACTGCTTCTTTTAAAGCCTGGTGTCTGCTTGCACCTGTACTTTGCTGTTGTGCACAAAATCTGTTTGCTGACATTTAATACCCACGCTGCAGGCCTGCAGCAGCTTACAAGGCTGAGGGCACAGAGCTGCCCACTCCCTGGGGTTACTCGGTACCCCCACTGCTTCACTGCCCACCCCCTCCCTCAATTAGGGACAACCTGCAGCCCGAAGAACACACCGTCTACCCCACACACCATTCCCTAGTACATCTATCCTAGCCCACTTCTCTTTCCCTTCCTTAGTGCAATACTATCCCCGCTCCCATGCAGGCGGCCTCTTTCCAGGCCTGGGTGGTCAAAAGTACAGACAAGGACCATTGGAAGGAGCAACCTGATGTTCTTAAGAGGGCAGGGGAGGATCCCTGCTACCCTGTGTGACAGAGGTCCTGCCAGCCTCTGCACAG
The DNA here is from genome assembly GCA_013401275.1 of Pandion haliaetus. Taxonomy (NCBI): domain Eukaryota; kingdom Metazoa; phylum Chordata; class Aves; order Accipitriformes; family Pandionidae; genus Pandion; species Pandion haliaetus. Next base: position 12,221 of record VYZV01023243.1, on the reverse strand, counting down.
TTATCATTGATAACAACTAACCTGTTTCCAACTACCAGTTTAACTCTGAAACATTGACTCAGCTTTTCCTCTCGTCTGAGATCATAGTTCCTTGGGTCTGTGCATCTTTAGAATAGCTTCATGTAGCATGCACCTTCAATGTAGCTGCTACTGCACTTGGTGGTATGAAATATCTGCTTCCAGCAGAGCAGGTCAGTGCTTTGACAAAACCTTCAGAAAAGATGGCTACTTCACGTATTACGATATTGAGGTAAACTGACAAATCTCTCCCATCATACCAAACTGTATTTCAAAAACATGGGTCGAACTTCATGTTCAACCATGAACGTTTGGATGTAGGTGCTTTACAGTGCTGTTGTAAGGTGGACATTCATCAGACCGATCACAGGTTCCCCTACAGCATCAGAGAAGTTTGCTCTCTTTAGTCCTTGCAGCAGATGTCACACCCACACCCACATTTCTTCACTTGCTTCAGTTTCTGCTTCTGCTCTACCACCTTTGCTAACTCCCAAAGGCAACTATTCTTACACCTATAATTGCATTCAGAGACGTCTTAGGCAACTGAACAAGCATCAGGCTTTTGCTACCCACATCATTTGCAGAGTTTAATTAAAGGAAAGGGAAGAGGTGGTGAAGCTTTAGGAGCCAAGATCTGGAACAGAAAAAATGGCAGTGCTGTCTGCTTTAAAATATGTATAGCCTCTCTCCTTCTGTAATCCCATCTCTTGAATTTCTTACTTCATCCCCTCATTACCACTCAGCGTCTGCCACTTCCCACACTGCTCACAGCACTAGCAATATACAGTATGGAAAAAAGGTTCTCTCTTTTAATAAAATTTCTGATATATTTCATGAAGAGCTGGATCACTAACTCAGCGTATCATCTTTGTGTCACTGCCACTACTTCTACCACAGGAAGTTTCAGTTGGCTTTTCTAGGCGTTTAGAGTTATTGGGACTTTTTTTCCCCATGCAGAATAAGTTGCCTGAGCAGGCAACTCTTATCCTGGTGTGAGAGATGGGGAAGGAGGAGCAGGAGCAAAGATTCATGCCAGAAAGACAAAACAATGTCAGCTGTAGCTACTGAACATTTAATGAACTAGATGCCATGACCCACCAGTAAGTAGCACCTCATATTACCACAGTCTCAAATGCATTTACAAAGTAAAACTTCCCCTCCTCCCCCCCTGCCCCCAGCTACAGTTTTTGCTCTAGACTTTCCTGCTTGGTTTTTAAGGCAAGTCTCTAGCCTTTGCAGTTGCCTTACTAAATCTTAAGAACAGAAGTTTGGGTAGCAGCCTGATTTTGCAACCAGCCTGAAATGCTAAGGTGGTCCCCAGGACCTTACAAGACAACAATTTAGTTCTCACCATCCAGGCTTTCACCTGGGGAAACACCAGCATCAATCCAGAAGCCCTCAACTCAAGCTACAGTACATTTTAAAGGCATACATTACAAAAACACAGCTAAAAATCTCAAATAAAGCCAATTAAAATTAATGACAAATGAAGGGGGAAGAGGAGTAGGAGACACTGCTAACCCCAAACATTCAAAAAATGAGTCAGTTCTGAGCGACAAGTTGGGGTTTTTTGTTCAAAGCTCTACAGTAAGCCGAGTTCAAGTTCTCCAGTTATTTACCACTCCTTTAAGGCACCCAAGGCTTAAAGGGGGAGCTTGCAGAAGTCTCATCTGGTCAGAGGTGCCAGCTTCTAAAGAGGCCAGCACACAGAACAGCAAGAGCTTGGTTAAGGGACATAATGTCTGTCTGAAACCTGTCCTCTCCTCATGAATAATGCAGGGCAAGGAGACAGTTTCTTCCTCCCACATATGGGAGCCCTTCTCCCCACCCACTCTTCTCTATAGCTTGTATTGAGAAGCGGTTAGTCATAGCAGGACACAGATGCATTCATGCCTGGATGATGAAACTCAGATGGTAACAAGAACATGTTTTTGTCTACAGGCCAGGAGACAACCACTTGTTTTCCTTACAAACCAGATTTTATAACTCCTTTGTGATGGGGACAACAGGAGTCGCTTTTGTGTAACCTTACTCAGCACACTGGGGAAATACACTGGGTTTACTTCCCACAGTGCACAAGCTTCTTGCTCTTCCACCAAGTTTGCTTTCTGTCCAGGCTTCCAGGCTTCTACTTCCTCACAGGATATCAAATGTCACAGACCTCATGGGTCTGCACAGAGCTGGTGGCCATGAGATCTATAGAAGACTAACAAGAATGAGGACCAAGGGTTGTGGACATGGACGAAGCTGATGCAGAAAGGCAACTACTGCATACCAGGGACAGGTAACTGCGACAGACAAAGCCCTCATGCTGAGGTTTGGCCCCTTGAAACATGTAACATTGCAAACATTCATTTGCAATTCAGTGAGTAGTAGTTCATCACCTTAATTTGAATGAGACACTAATAAACTGGTCTGAATATATTTACGTTTGGTTATGACTACCTTCTGAAAGTGCTGTTCCTTCTTTGAGAAGACATGCACAACACAGTGGTAAGAAGTTGAGCGCTCCTTGCATTTGGCAACACGTAACACATCGGAAGGATGGGCAAAACCATGGTGGGCCTTTCTGAGGATGCAGTTACTGACCTTGTTCAGGTCTTTGTGCTCAAACAGTGAGTAAAGGCAACAATTTGCTAAGCCTTACAGATTTCTAATCCAGAACACCCTGACTCAACAGGGCACTCATCCTAAGGCTGAAGTATAAAATCAACTTTTCTAAGGCCAAACGATAGATTCAGAATACCAGCATCGTAGCAAGTAAAAAAAAAANGTACAATAGAAAAAAAAAAAAAAAAAAAAAAAAAAAAAAAACCCACAACAAAAAACAAATGAACAAACAAAAAACCTCTTAAGCAATGGCATTCCCCTACTGGTTGCACAATTGGAAATGTCTTTGAAATCCAATTCAAGATTCAAACCTTACCACAGTGTGATACAAGTCATTTCAGTGTTTTGTTGTTTATAAAGTGTTTTGAAGCAGCCCTTGGCATTCAGTACTGCTTCATCACTTCATTTTGTTACTAAATCAAGGAGGTCTCTAGTTAGTCACCTCATACCAGAAAGACTTTAATATACTAAACTGTACGAAGCGTTTTCTCTTCCTTTCATCCTGCCATGAGACAAACCATAGCACAAGCAACTCCTGTAGCATCGTAGCCGTGCTAGCTCTCAAAAAGCTGTTGAATGATACCTCATAGGAAAGAAATCAAGACCAGTGTTGTAAACTTTTACAGTTCCAGTATTATTCTAGTTTAAAGAGATGAAGAGCTTTAATGAAGCCTCCTGAGGTGTTATAGGTCAAAACAGACAATTCTCCTCTCCCTCTCCCCAATTTACTTGTGGCTTTGTGCTCAGTCTGGCTTTGTAAGGATCTCTCCTATACTGCTTAAAGATCAGCAAAAGTCATTACCATGTACAGCAGACTCAGCAATCAGTGTCAGGACCTATACATATTTTTCCCCTCTCAAAATGTATTATTGTGCTCAACATCCCAATGATCATGAAACTGGCAACAAGATACTTACTTTGATCAAGGTGTTTATTGCATCTCAGAGGGCACACATGCACTGGGGTTGTTTGTTGTGGGTTTCTTTGTTTGGTTTGTTTGGGTTTTTTTTGTTTTTTTTTTTTTTTTTAAACTGAAATACAAAGAAGAGCCATTTTGAAATTAGCTTTTTATAGAACTTTCCCATTACAGTGTATGTTATCCCCACAGCAAATTCAGATACAACCACTTTTAATGGTACCATACATTGATTAAATAGTTCATTTGAAAGACTTTAGGTGAGTATCTTTCCAACCCGATATGCTTTTACAGAGAACTGCCAAGCCACTTGTAACACTGATCAACAGTGACCTCATTGAAGAGTCAAGATCTTACGCCAAGCCATCAGCAGAAACAGTATGAGAACAAATAAAAATTAAAGAAACACAGTATGTACAGTAAAGGGCATGGATCTCTGGATCAGAATTAAATCTAATCACCAATAGTACAAAAGCTACTCACAGCGCATTCGGGGCAATGGAGAAAACACTAGCCTAAGGCATACACAGGTAAGCACTAAATTAAGAGATGTACATAAGAACTGAACAGAGATGAGTAACATCACTTGTAATGTTTTGACTACAGATATACCAAAGAGTGCTCTTGTATTTCAAATCCCTTAATGCCAGTACAACTATGGTTGCTTTTTCCAACTACATGGAGAGAAACTGACCCTTTACTAATTTTCAGTGCATTTAGCAAGAACTGATAAATATGCCAATTTCAAATGCAAAAACTTAAATAATCAAAATAGATTTTAAAATAAAAAGAGCAATAAATATGGTATTATTTCAGATACGATTTTTCATTCTTGGTAAATCATCAAAAAAAGTACTTGTTATGGAAGTTTACCTTTATATTACTTTAAATTATCTTAACATATACAGTGCCACAAAAATAAAACATTTTTTCACGACAATTGAGATTCCTGTGACTGGGAAAAAAAAAAAGTATTCCACACAATTTCATAAGTATTTTCCTTACTATCTGGTATTATCACACTATGTTTTGTAACAGATAAAGGAGAAATTGAGTCCTATGGAAATTTTAGGTGTCCTCAAAAAGTTATATACATTGAAACCTTCAAAAACCACAGACATCGCTCCAAATGGCTCACCAAACAACAGCTGCATAATCTGTCCCTGTGGGATAGGTTCAGAAAAGCACTAGAAGGCATCAGAAACATACATCCATTGTTTAAATTGTAAAACACAAATAACCCAAGTACACAAATTTCGAAGGAGTAGGGATAACAGCTAAGGTAGTACACATTCCTAATGTTCACTTTCACAGCTGTGCTACACGTTTCAGGAGGAAGAGAAAGTCTGAGTAAGCGCTGGGTTTGGTACTGGTGGCTCACTTTGAAACTCTGAGCATCTTTTTGTAGACTCCAAACTCACGTTTTTATCATCCAGTCAGAAAAACTGCAGCTGTGAATATAGAAAAGTATTAGATGAAAACCAGAATAATGAGTTAGATAAAGCACGTTCTAAGAGCACCAAATCTGCTCATCACTTCACACGTCTAAGGAGTTTGTTACCAGTTTTTAAACGAAGCAGCAGTCTTCCCACAGACTGTTATGAATCTGTCTACTATAAACCCAAGTTGAAAGCAGTGAGTCCCGACAATGAAGGTGCATCTCCACTCCTGGCCATCTCCACCAAGCGGCAGATACGCTTTCCCCAGGGCTGGAATTTGGGGAAGGGAAAAGCGGGACTGGGTGGTGCCCACTAAAAGCAGCCTGATCCCATCCACTGCTGCTAACTCTAGTGCAGAAGGGGCTTAGAACAACTCTTAAAATTAAGCTATAGGAAGAAAGAAAAGGGACTTATGACGAAAGTTTTAAAGACATGTAATGATTGTCCTCTCCTCACCTGGCAAATTACTCTAGTCTTAATTACAAAATACCTACCTTAATTAAAAAATAATAATGCAGAAAAGTAAGTGTTCAATTCAGTCTGATGTTTCTATTTGGCCCTCTTCACATACTTCTCCAAGACCCTCGCAGTAACATTTTTGCCTTTTTTTCCTTCCATTCTGCAGTACTGATTTTTTGCTTCTCCATTTTTTCTTTTTATTTACTCCTCTGTTCTTCACCACTGTTGTTCTACATGGCACTACTCAGGACCTCATGCCTTAGCATTCAGAAAAACAGTGCCTTGAAAAATTGTATGGTGGGGGAGAACATTAGCTGGCAGCAGTTAAGAGATACATATCCTGGTCATCAAGGGAAGGTTGTCTGCAAGTTTTTCCTCTTTTGATCTCTTCATACCTATGACACCAAATCTGTTTCCACACCCACAAGACTGGAACAAGCCTCTTCAGCACCGTTTTTCCCCCAGTATTTGCACCCTGTTATGATTCTATGTGTTTCAGTATTAACTTCAGGGAAGAAAAAAATAGAACTCTTGGGTTCAATTAAAACAAGGCAAAAATGGAAGTTATAGATTGAAGATAACTTTTCCTGGCAGTCACCTCTGGCAAAAAAGTCAAGCTTTCAGGCTAAAATAAAGTTTTCTTAATTTTCTGTTTAAACCACCACATTATCAGTGCATGTTTCTACCTATCTCTGCAGCTACAATTTTATCAGTCATAGTCAATCTACCAGCCTCATCAACATCTGTGTGCCAGACATATCACAGCATGACATGCTTAGGCAGGCAGTCACAGAATACCTTATCGTTTACAAGAAATCCTTGATGTTAAGATCCGCTAATGGGTCCTTTGTTGGAGGTTTCTTGGGACTCTGAGTAGCAGGAGTTGGGCTTGGAGAAAGCTAACAGACGCCAGCCAGGAAGGCAGAAAAAAAACAAAGCAGACAAGGATACACAAGCATTAGGTAGATATAGCTGGTTCTCACGCAAGCACATTGCAAGCATACAAAGTTCTCATTTTTCTGCAAGTTCAGTGCGTTGCCATTTTGCTCAAGCATTGTTTAGACTCCATCCTTACTACAGGGTTAACAATGTTTGGCTGGTTTAATGGATAAGGCTATAGACACTGCATATTCTAATTAGCGTAGCTTCAAATCACTCTCTTCCTGTAAGATACAATGGTGTTAGGATCATCAACCCAGACAGAAGTTAAGCAATTGTTAGATGTTAAACACCAAGGTGCAGAATAAGCAGAGTGCATGCTGCAGAGTACATCTGAAAATCCCAACAGCTGGCATTTAAGTACAAGTTGTTCAACACTGGTAATGTAAATAAGAGACCAAAGTGTACTGGAGACATGACTATATTATATTCGGTTCCTCCCCTGGTAGGTATAAAAATCATCAGTTATTCCACAGAAAATGTCAGTTTTTCAAGTCCCATGCAACTCTTCTCACTAGGGAGCCAATGATTCTCCTATCCTGTCCTTACTCCTCCCCATCCCTACCTTACTCAGGGCACTAGAGGTATTTTATCTGTAGCCCTGGCACCTTGATGACTACCCTTCTCTGAGAAAAAATTGTTTGTGTCTTCTATAATATTATTCTTGATAATGTAAGTGCAGAGACAGTTTTAAGGTGGGAGGAAAAGCAGGACCAAGTAGCTATACATGAAAGGCAAGGCTCCAACACCTACAACCTACCTTCTCACTTAAAGCACTTTCAAGTTCTTCCCATTTCTACACAGAAGACCCAGACAAACTTCAAAAGGAATGTGGTTCCCTACTTAAAAATTGTGGTTTGCTACAGGTTGATTACTTAATATTTGCAAAAAAGGGAAGTGGCTTGGTTTCAAATGTTTACAAGTCAGATTTTAGAGCTGCAGCATCAACTTCCACCTCCCACCCTATTTGAAAGACGAGAGACTTCTGACTTACAAAGCAGCAAAATACTATAGCAAAGTCATTCCCTGCCTCTCCTCTGGAAGGGCTCTTTCCTTTTCAGAGTTATTACAAATCAAATTCTACTTTGAAAAAATAGCCTGGAACAGGTTTTACAACTCACATTGAATCACCTTGTGGCTACGAGCTGAACGCTTTGCATCAGCATGGGTACAGGGTGCTGCACTTCCAAACTTATTAGCTTCAAGTTAAAAAGAATCCTTAGGAAGCTATGAGAAGCAGCTGATACCACCAGGTTCAACAGGAACAATAGCATGTCTCCATTCACTCAACCTACTTCATCACTAATTACTCCCTTAATTTTTTTTCATCATATTAAAGAAAGGACTCATCTCCCTGGCAACCAGTAACTTGTGACACAATGTTTCCTGGTTATTTTTAATTAGTATACAATTAAAAATAGGTTTGCTTTGGTTTTAGGTGACTAAACTTGTGTCCCCTTTATGTTTAAATATGTGATTGTCACAAAGTCAGACTAGGTGAATATAGCTTAAAAACATGAAAAACAAAGCAGTGTCATGTATCTCCCACTTACAAAAGAATATAGAGTGACTGAAGATTAAGATTATTCATTTGCATTCCTCCACCATAATGTAAATTCAAAGAAAAACCTCACTCCACAGTATTTAAATTGCACATTGCTGTGAAAAGCATGTCCCCTGAGCACTCCTATGTTACATACACTATGGCAATTCATACTTGAATGCAGTTGTTTTGCACCAAAAAAACCCCAGCAAGCTACCAGCCTGGAACAGATAAAGTTGTACTTAGAGAGAGAAACAGCTGTCATCCAAGAACTGTAGACCTTAACTTGTTCATAAGCAGAAGGTCAGTTCCCTAAGGAATCTCTTGGTGGGCTGAGGGGGAAGATGCTGAGCGCAGCTCTAGTAAATTTTGACAAGCTCTGAACAGAATAGGAATGCCCATCAGCTCCACTTTTAGCTTTACTCAAATATCCCCCAAAACAGATCTTGGATGTAGTTAGCTATAGGAGACTTTTCAAACCTGTTCCATTGGTGTCGTACAAGGGAACTGAAAAAAATTTAGGTTACTTCACGTGATCTGTTGCAAGTCAGGCTGATACTGTAAGAAATCTCATTTACAGACCTATGGCTGGAATTGAGCTGAAATAATGCATACACACAAGCTACTTTCTAGAGAAACGGAGAGCAATTAAGCATTCATCTAGCAGCAACACTTACCTGTACACCAGGGCCAGTGGCAGCTCCAAATGGTGGCCTCATCATAGGCTGCCCATACATAACTGGCTGCTGGGGCATCATGGGTACGCCGGTGCCTGCTGGGGGCTGTAAATTAATGCAGTGTGAATAGGATTCTGTGTGAAGAAAGGAGAGCAGTGTAACAAAAGAGACTCACCATCCCAAATGCTGTTCCTGGCTGTGGGACAGGTGGAGTACCTCCTGTGGCAGGAACAGCACTTGCTGGAGGCACAGCTCCTGTCTAAAAAAATTTTTTAAAAAACATTAAGAAATGCAAGAATTTCTAAAAACAACTATCTGGAAACTGCACAGAGTCTCCACCATTCTCAAATTTGTTCTGAACAGTAGGACCGTTATGTAGCAGATAATACCTAACCTCAAAACCACAATACTTCAAAGAATGAGAGAGTTGAATGAGTCCTTACACTGATGCTCAGCTTGCTTCCTCATAAGAAAGCAAGAGTGACAGACTCCATTCTCATAATGAACGGAGTCCATTTACTAAATACAACTCAAAATAGGCCCAAGAAAATACGTCCTTTCCTTCTACATAGTGTAAGAAAGCATCCCAATTTCATAATTGATAGCCAACACACTATAGCACTTGTTGTAGCACTGTATTTTAGTAAAAGCTTAAGCAGATTGTAAAGCTAAGGGAAATGACTGCTATAATTAGCTTCCAATTAAACAAAAATAGTATTTTTATGCAGTGAGATTCATTTAAGTTAAAGAATAAGTTCACACACTTAAGCCACCGTCACAACCATTAGATACTGTACTAAGGAGAGTTTAGTTTATCTTGTTATGCTTTTCATTCATATGCTTAACTTGTTACAATTTTCATTCAAATAGCACAAGGAAAAAGAAAGTGATCTTTCACTACTATCCAGCAAGAGACAACTGTTAGTTTAGTAGTCTGACTGGATATACAGCATAACAGCATCTTTGAACAGGGCCATCCCACTTACCTAGCAGAACCTACATATCATCCCTTTTTGTTCCCTTGTCTGTAACTTCCCGTGCACAGAGTCTCCTTATGGCCTTGAAAGCATCCAGGTCTCTTCTTTTCACAGAAGTATATACAATCCAAATTATTAACAACTCTGAAGAGAGGCAGGAAGCATTCAAGGAAGGGATTTAAAAATGGTAGAAGGATTTTTAGGAATCTCATTACTGCTATCATACAGCCTGAGTATATTGGCACAATTTCTCAAGCTATGACAGAAGCTGCAGGGCCATGCCAGAGCCTCCACATCCTTACCGCCTACCTTCAGTCAGTTATATCCCACCGCACTTGGGAGAACAGCTAGCACACTTTCAGTTCAAAGGACAGTGTGTCTCTGGAGATAAGTTGGAATTACTCACTGCACAGTCCACTTCTGTGAATGCTGCATTTAGTGCCCTTGGTTGATCCTTACTTCCAGACTACAATATGCTAGTTTCTTAAGAAACTGAAGACAAGTCAAGATAACCTGTTCCGGATTTATTAAACAGCAAACACCCTATGGTTTCTGGCTAACAATTATGAACCTCTTTTCCAGTCTGAAAGTTTTCTGGGGAGCATTTCAATTAAAAGCTGTACTGCGCTAGCAGCCCAGCTCTCCCCACACTAAAACCAACATCTGGACACTCAGGTATGGAAAGCAAAGAATACAAAAGACACAGATTAATGACATCAGATGCAGTGATCTCACTGCAGCCACACGAATGCATTGTAGCTCAAAATCCAGTTGGGCAGATGCCAAGAAAATGGCCACACAAACTGAAATCTGCTTTTGCCTCAAAGCACTAGGGTCACTCGAGGGAACAAGCTTTTATGAAATTCTGCCGATTTTAATCCAGAAGGTAAAAGGTGACAAGGAAGGGAAGACATGACCAAAATTTAAGTGGTTCAGCAGTGACGTGAAAGAAAGCTTCATTTTGGTCTCCACATTTATTTTTCCTGCAGATCTGCTTTTCTTTGGTTTCAAAAAATACCTAAGTGCATGATTTTGAAGAAATATATATAGCACCCATGTTTCATTAAATGCCATCAAAACCACCCAGCTTTCCAGAAAGACTAGTTACCTGTCAGACAGTAAAACCACTATAAGATTAGGCTGATGTTACAGAAGTTAGAGATTTCCGGTAGTACAAGTCACGAGACCGTTCACATCCAAGTAAAGCAAAGACAGTTTGAAGCCATTATTTTCAAGCTTACAACACAGAAGTGGTTAATCACTACTATCATATTCAACACATTGCCTGAGAATTGCTTGCTGAACAGTCAGTCCAAGAAGAGCCATGTTAAGTAGCTTCTAGCTAGTTTTAAGCCAGTGGTAGTAACTGTAGTGCAGGTGAGGTGCTGTTAGTATCTGTGTTTAGTAATTAAGTACAGTAAAAGATCAAAAAAAATTCACTTACACTGTACAGTATTGCCCAGCCTTTCTATTAAGAAAAAAAATTGATGTTACAACTAATACGTTCAATGAAGTACCAAGTTCAGGGAATTCTTGTATCTTCCATAAGGTTAAGGAAAAAGCTGGAACATCCTTAAGAGTCACATTAACATCTGGCTGTGGCAGCAGGGAACTGAACTGGTCCTGCTCCCACTTGACAGTCCTTTCCTTCCCTTCCCAACCGAACTTTTTTCCAATGGAGGCTGTTTTATGCCCTATGTGACTTTGATGAGATGGGGTATAACCCCCTCTTCAGATTACTCCTGTAGCTTACTCATGATCAAGTTGCTCTTGTGCCAAATTTAGATTTTTAGCTCAATTTAACCCTCCCCTCTCAAAGTTGATGCCTTCTGATACATTTTACAGGGCAATCTTAACTTTTCCAACAGACTGCTTTACTCTGCTAAACAAGCCACCCACTTCTAATCTAACATCAATCACCCGATCAGTATGAATACTATGTAGTCTTTTGATCTACTCCATTCAGAAAAACCTTGAGAAAAACCTATTTATCTTCTCTCCTTCCATACCTTCAGCTTTGGATCAGTATCATTGTCTTTTGGGCAACTGACCTGGGCCTGGTACTGGCAAGACCTATACAGCTAACCACACACTTGCGAATGTCCACATGTAGTGTACATGTATTAAGTGTACATGTAGAGTAACATCTTGACACATAGGCTAGGGTATTTTCATTGACCTGAACTCAATGATTTACTTATGACAGCTGTAAATCTGGTCTTAAAAATGTGACTTGAAACAATTGTACCATTTATACAGAAGCAGACTCTTTAGCTGAAGTAGACAGGAGCAGTGCCTACACGTACGCTTGCATAGTCTCATAAAAAACATCGAGGTTGCAAGACCGGTGGTATCAATGGATTA